>VWZO01020178.1:195641-242661 GCA_013396975.1 Bucco capensis
GTTTAAGAGACTGGTGGGTGTTGCACCTGGGGGGCATCATTTAGTGAGTTGATAGGGCTAGGACAAAGGCTGGACTTGATCTTCAAGGTCTCTTCCAGCTGTAACTGTTCTATGATTCTATGATTCTATGAATGTCTATAAATATCTAAACGGTGGGAGTAAAGAGGATGGGGCCAGACTCTTTTCAGTGGTGTCCACTTAGGACAAGGGGCAATGGTCACAAACTGGAACACAGGAAATTCCTTCTGGACATAAGGAAAAAATTCTCCACTTTGAGGGTGACAGAGCACTGGACCAGGCTGTCCAGAGATCTTGTGGAGTCTCCTTCTCTGGAGACTTTCAAAATTCCATCTGGACACAATATTCTGCAATTTGTTCTAGGCAAACCTGCTTTGGCAGGGGGCTTGGACCAGATGATCTCCAGAGGTCCTTCTCAACCCTTACCATTCTGTGATTCTGTGATTCTGTGCTATGGAAACTTGCAAAGTACTGTCAGTCAGAAAATACCAAAGGGCTTTTTAAACTGTGTCTGGAAAATTAAGATGATTTTCAACTGTAGGTAACTCATTTGCAGTAAAAATGCCAGGGAGAGTTTTCCAGTACAAAAAACCTCCATACTAGCAGCATTCTTTTTTTTTTTAAAATGCCCACAAAAATTACATTTCAAGTATTGAATGCAAACTGAAAAAAATCACAACAATAAAAGATTCTATGATTCCCATTCTAAAGGGCTCTTTAAATTATGATCTGGGAAGACTGAGCCCCGAAGAGGAGACACAAGGACTCCCTGAAACAACATCTCAGCCTTGGCCATATTGATCAACTTAACTGGTCTACTCTGGCCTCCAATTGGGAGGTCTGGAGACATACTGTTTTTAATGCAGCTGATGTTTTTGAGAAAGCACGCAGGATCACTCTTGAGGAGAAAAGACAACATAGAAGGAGTCATGTCTTGCAGAATATACCTTCTGGGGAGACCTTCTGCTGTGCCTTTTGCAACTGATCTTGTCTATCTCGTATTGGCCTTTTCAGCCATCAGCGCGCTTGTGAAAAATGTGGGTAGAGTCCTCCCCAGATCTTCATTTGCGAAGCCTAGCCATGATGAGGGAGACTGAAAAATGTAAGATCTTAAACTAAATAGGATCATCGCTAAGTGTGGAAATTTTCTTAATCACATGAAAGCAAAGATATATGAAGTCATTGAGCTGAGACAAATATCTGCAATGTACACAAGTACATTTCCTGAAACTGTTCCCTGATGATCAATAGAGTATTTTGAAAGTGTTACCCCTTGTCTTACAAACTGCTGATATCTCACAGGAAATATTAAGGAAGGGAGGACAAGAGGTATATGGAGAAAAATTCTAAAGTAATTCTGCTTCTGTATTAGAAGCAGAATTTTTGCCTTTTTTTCCCTGTAATTCTAAGTCCTTTTTGTTTTCTCTCATAAAGAATGCCTACTTTCCCCATTTTGTTTTGTTTGTTTTATTCTTCATATGAAAGAGTGATTTTTAGAGATTTTGATGTGGTCTTCAGTTTCATTTCTCACGTAACATTTTTTAGCAGCATTCTCTCTAGTCTATACTGGTATTATACTTCAGTAATACTGTTCACTAGAATGGTTAGAAACACATAATTTGTATTTGGATGATATTAATAAGAATGGTCTTAAGGAAACGTTGCAAAGCTTTCCTCATGATTTTGTGGCCATCAACATGCCTTATATGCAATCATGAAGAACAGGTTGGGTATATAGAAACACCAGGTATGAACCAAAAAATACATATCTTTATGTAGCCTACAATTGCAGATATTCCTTAAGCAGAAAGAAAATCTACAATTTTCTGTTAAACTAGTATGTCCTAATATTGTGTGTTTAACCATACAGCATGTTTAAACTTTTACTCCAAACTAGTTAGGTTTAAAATATTTATTAGGGACAGATTTATATCAGTACTGTGCAAGATTTACTGTAAGACTGATAATTATCATCCTAATTGTTTTTTTGTGTTGCTCTGTTTCATATATATTGATACACAACCCTCTCTAGACAAATATCTACTATTATGAATTCCAGAAATTGCCTGCTCTGTAAAACTGATTTGATTCTCAAGGTATATCTAAGTGAAGAATTTAGTTTCTGACTAGAAAAGACTATCTGTGGGTTTTTTATGTCAATTGCACATATTTTGTTCTTTGGAAAGTTCTGCCCTCACCTACTTCACTGCAGTTCCCATGGAAACTATTGCATTTCTCTGAGCCTCTACTTTGGCTTTTGATTTGATGCAGTAACAGCCAGTGGTCATCCTGCAAGCTAAATTAAATAGAGAGTTCATTTATTTTACTTCTCTCATACCTCTTTCTCTTTCAAACACTGACCTCCTCCTCATGTATTGGTTAAGCAGCACATCATACTGAAGGACATATGTATATCCTGTATTTATTCACTTATATCAGATGAGGAAGATAACATCAATATATTAAATTATTCGTGGCACCAAGTGGAAATAAACTGAGCTTTGCAAGTGGCATTATGTCAAGGACCAACTGGTACTTGAACAAAAAATGTGGCCTTTTTATATGTCCAAGTACAGGTAAATCAGTTTGAGTACAATATGTTCTTCAATCAACCCTCAGATAAAAATCATTTTGGTTCAAATATTATGATGAATTAGTGTTTCAGTTTCCATGGGCAGCCAGTCTCTATTCCAGGAATATAACTTCATTTCACTTATTGACAACTTACATAAATTTTTAGTTATAGTCTCAAGTATTTAAAAACAAATATGACAAAAAAAATAACTAGAAAAAAGCCCTTTTCTCCTTTTTCACCAGGTTTTACTCTAGTCCAGTAGATCTCTGTCCTCCCTTCTTAGTCTCAGCTTCCCTTGCTTTCACAGGACATTAGACACAGTCCTCCCCACACCCTTTGGAGAGGTGATAGGCAGTGCAAGAAGTTGAGGTCAGTGTACAGTCTTTTTTTTCTTCTTCTTTTTGTTTCTCGCTCTTTTCTTCCACTGTTCCTCACTTCTTAATTATTTCCTGTGCTCCAGTATAGATTCTTCATGGGCTGCTGTCCTCTTCAGGGCCTTGGCATGGTTCCCTTTATGGGCCCCACTCCCATTAGGCATGCCCCTACCCCAGTTTCTCCATGGGCTCCATTCCCTTTCTTCCAAGGAACATTTGTGAGTTCATCTATTTGTGAGACAGACATGTGTGTTTTCTGACGCACATCTATACACTTGGATTGGCGCGAAGTGTAATGCAATAAGAAATGCCTCCAATAACCTGCTGAAGTTGAAAAATAAATGCTCTATAGTGCCATTTCAGCAAGTGGGGATTTTGCAAATCTTCTTCCACAATACAAGTGATGAAATTTTTCTTCATGTAGAAATGTATCAATTTTCACTTACTAAGCCTCCACTGACTTTCTAGCAATCACCCAAATAAGAGTTAGAAAGAAGAGTACTATTGCAACTGGAAATCACTGTTGGCTTTTCATTTGTGTACCCACACTTTATTATCTACTATTTCTCTGACTCCTTTGACAATTCAGGTAAATATACAGCTAAAATTGGAATTTTATTGTAATAAACTATTTAATGGTAGGTGATCAGATTTTACAAAGGTAAGTTTATTGAGTTTGAGAAACAATCACAAAAGATACCTGTCTCTTGTCCAAGTTGTGAACATGTATTAGTATTGTATGAATGCCAAATACCATGAAAATAAAATTTAAAAAGTAGATGTGCAATCTGAAACACAGCCTAGGTTCCATTTGTTGCTAAAGATAGTTTACTCTTTTAAGCTAACCCTTCTCTTTGAAAAGGCAATTTCGAAAACAATTTCACTCTGTTGGGAATAAAATTAATGTTTATTCTATTTCATTATGTTAACTGAACAGGAAAACAAGACTCACACGTGCTAATTATATAGACCATTGCTGCCCTGAAGATTAATTTCTGTGTTAATGTTATTTGCATTCAAAGAGGAGAGATAATTTTTAAATGAAAGAGTGTCTCACAGACAGTGCTGTGATATATTGGACTCTGGATTATAAGGCATTTAAAGTAGAAGTAGTTTAGAGACAGAGAACAGGTTTGTCTTTTGAATTCTCTGTTTTGAAGTTTTACTTATGAAATGAGAGAGTTTATACACCTATCTCAGTATCAGTGGAGAGATAAGAGACAACATCCACAGTTTTTGAAAATTCTGACTGCATAATATTTGAATAAATATGTGTGAAACATCACAAATTTTTCAGGACTATTTTTCTTCTGTCAATGGGGTTTTTTTGATTTGGGCTTTTTTTGGGGGGGGTTGGAGGGGTTTTGTGTGTATGTGTGGATGGTTTGTTTGGTTTTGTTTTCTTTTCTTTTTTCCCAAAATAGTTTAAATAACATGAAAGTTGCTATGAAAGACATTTTTCAACTTACTGTTGCATGTAGTGGAAAGGCTTAGCTACTCACAAAATATTTAGCATTCTGTACTATAATTCTCAGTGAAGACATATTGTTGTGCTGTAGAAAAGATAATTACTTTCAGCTTTTCTCCATAATGGTAGATTTTTCCATGAGAATGTTTTAAAGATCGCTACTGAAGTTACAGATCCAGCAGTCTACTCATTGAGATCACAAAAGAAGGGCTGGGACAGCAAAGCACTGCAGTTCTCAAATAGGGCACTGTGGTTTAGACTGCCTCAGTCCAGTTTCAGAACAAATTTCTTTTAGGATAACATAGATTATGTGGTTATAGCAATTACATGTTCTCTTCAAAACAGTTTTTCATACTAATTTTCATAGTTACAAGATACTCCTCTAGATGCACAGATGCCCAAGCTGCTAGCTGTCTGGTAAGCAGTTACTAGACACCCACAGATAAACTGAAGATAAGTACCTGATTTTTTGAAATATTGGACTTCCCACACCTATACAGAGAAATTCCACATCACAATCAATCATCCCAACATTGAAAACCTGACATATGAAAGAAGTTAGGTATTTTTTTTTTAATGTTTGACAATGTCCTTGTTCTTCATATTTAAAATCTGACAAATCCTGTCAAGTGAGAGGACTTGCCAGAGAGGAGACAATCTTCCCTAAAGTGTTCTCTTACTTGTTTTCCTCAAAATCCACCCATAAATTATTACATGTATAAACATACTCTGTCATTTTTAAGTATGATAAGGTTAAATTAAATGTCTGCTTCCATATTTGACCATACTACACATTTTTTCCTGAGATAATTTCCTGTTAACTTTCTTGCCTCCCAGAAGAGTTTATACCTCTCAACTTAATTTCTTAGTCTGCAAACATCAGTGCTTTTTCAATGCCTCACTCTTAGCTCTTCATGAGTACAGCTCAAAAGCATGGCTTTTGTCACCAGTGATTTCATTGCTCTCACAGTGGTGTCACTGTGGGATTCAACAGTGTTGCCATGATCCTGTTCACTGGGAATCTCACAGGGGCTTTGCGTGTTTCCTTAATAGCATCATCTTTACATCTTGCTGTCACGTTGTTTTGTGTGATTATTTCTTCAGATATTTATAATCTGCAGCTGTATAAACTACACATAAGTAGAAAGCTATAGAAACACTATACCACACTCTTCCATGAATACTGCCATTGTTCTCTCAAAATGTCAGAGTTGTAGGGCTGATAGAGGCTGTATATTTATCTTTCTCATTTGAGAAAAGTCTTTCATTGTAATAGCTGTGTTTGTATCTGTTAAAGAACATGGAGACAGAAAGATCATTTATCTTTGTACCAAGAAAAGGTTAAGAAAAACAAAAGCAAAAACCCCAAATAAACAACAACAACAACAAAAACCAACCAAATCAAAAGCCTGAAACAAACAACAACAACAAAAATAAGAGACAAGATAGAACTCTACAGATATTCCTACAGTTACTAACTGTAAATGTTTTGTCAGCAGTTTAGGTGATTGTGAATCTCTCTCTTCAAGCACTGGTAACTGAATTATCCCCTTCTACTGAGTAGGTATGAGATGATTTGTTTTGTCTTTTAATCAAGACCATGATCTATTGATAAGAGACAATGTTTAGCAACTGAAAAACCTGGAAGGGATCATCTAGTCACATTTTAAAGTAAATTTTAATTTGGATTATGAATTGCAATGACAGATCATTGCCTAGAGATGTGACGAGATGTACGTAGGATGAGAAAGCAGAATGCTCTTTTTTTCTCTCTGAAAAGGCATTTCACTCTATTAATAAAGAAAATAATGCTTCTTTATGCACTAAGAATTTATTATAAGTGTTTTATGAACACTGTAATGTGATTCACAGTCATGAATTTTCAAAGACTTATGGAATCATTAACATCACTCTAAACTAAGATTTACAGATTTCTAACCAGGATTGGAGTAATACATCCCTCTGCAAGATCTGTTCCTTTCTGTAAATAGTTTTAACTCAAGAAACCCAGGCTACTGCAGATGGACAATGCCCACTCTCTGAGCTGGCATAAATCTCTGCAGTTCAACTGAAATCAGTATATCTACAATACTCCAAGCAGTGCTTTACAATGCATTAATTGAAATCCCTACTCCAAACTCTGAAGACTAGGCAACAGTGCTACAGAAAGTAGCACTTGGAAGTTAATGATGTGGCAAGGGAAGTAAGAGAGGCAGCCTGAAAATATAGACCCTCACACAGGATGTGAAAGAAAAGCACAGGTGATTGTTATATGAAGATCACAAATCTCTTTTACAGTGAAAGACAGGAGACCAGAACCCAACAGCCTACAATATAAGAGAGACGGTGGGAATAAACAGAAACACAGAAATGAATGAAGGAGTATAAGGAAATTAGATAAAATACTGTAAAAAGTGGTATTTTTTCATCAGTTGTAATCTCAAATTGTTATGATGTGTTTGTAGTTTTTATTTTTATTTTTGCAGACATTGTGTGGAAATATCCTTAAGCCACCCTATAAATATTCATCAAGACAAGTTTTGACTCAGATATTATCTTTTGAATTTATATGAAAATGACAGGGTTTTGTGAGGCAAATTAACTCTTTTCCTTATTTATGCTGACACATCACTTTTATTTCCAAGGTTTTCTGTCTGCCCAGATTAAATAGATCTCCATAAGGAAATCTGACCAGGAGCAAACTCCTTTTCATACCTTAGGGCTTTACATTTTGGCCAAACTTTCCCCTTAAACTGCCTGATAAGATTTAATTCCAGTTCTGCAGCTCTTTATATTCCCAAATCTAGTTACGTTTTATGGTTAATTAGCTACCCATTTGCATAATTCACCCAATTACCTAACAAAATTCTGTCAAATCAATATCCTTGAGGTAGCTTTACTGGTGCTAAGATGTAGAATAAATCTAGCTGGAAGAATCTTGCTGAGATCTTTCCTGTAGGCATTTGAATCTGTAATATCAGTTACCTCAATTTGCTCTCATGGTTTTTCTGGCAAGATTCCTACCACACCCCTATGTAGGGAAACCTCTCTACACAAAATAAAGACTTTTTTTCCCATTTCTGAAATAACATATCATCCATTGCCTTGGAAGAAAATTGTGCTATCACATTAAAAAAAAAGAAATTAAAACAGGATGAGAAGTATCATCTCAATTTCTAGTATTGCAGTTACACTAAACTTTTGACAGACCTCATTGGTACTGTACAAACACAGTCCAAAATATGATACCTCCTTTAAAGCACTAGGAACTCTCCTAGACAAGTTCCCTGTGAGCATTTAATGTGTGACTACAGCTTGTGTGGCAAATATAAGTTTTAGGGGAAAATGCCTTTACACATTGAATTTTAGGATGAAAAAAGAAAAAAGAAAAGAAATATTATGTTTATAAGAGAAAAATAAAACCTGAAACAATATACCTAGTAAAACACTTAAGCAGTGTTCAAAGTTATTACAGATCATCTGAGGTCCTAGTTGGACAATCAAAACTTCACCCTACATTTTCAATTTTTATGTAACCATAGTCTGTGTAGGAGATGCTGGAATTCATAATTTTGCAGAAATGTAAGTTATATATATAACGAAATAACACTTTTTTCCCAGTAATTTACTATAGTAAGCCCTACTCACTCCTTGTAAATTGTCTGAAGTACTTTACATGCCATTAATGTTTTTCAGAAATCTTTGCAATGACTTTGTATTTTCCCAGTACTGCAATGGTATACAGCAAAAGCAAGAGCACTGGGCTTGTTGCTAAACAGCAGTCATCATTCACCATAAGATTGTAGGTGTAGGTGAACTACAGCACCAAGGCTCTTAGAAGATATCTGCATCTTAAGGACACTGCCTCAGTATGGAGATTACACATATTATATACTATTTACAAAACTAAGAATAGTACCCTTTTCTTTATTTATTCAATAAATGTGTGCAAAAGCTGTCTAGCTGCCTTGGATTTTAGAGAAGCATCCCACAAAACTAAGTGTGGGAATGGAACTGGATATGCAGCGGAAGTGGAAGTGTAATCAGACCAAGTCCTTGGTGCGAAGGGAAGAAAGGAAAAGGGCAGGCGTATTTCTGTCGTAACCCAGGTCTCTAAAGCTCTTTTGTAGTTAAATGTCTCCACAGCATTTGTTCTACTGTCACTACCCACTCGTGTCTTTAAACTGTAGGTGTCTACATTTAGCTAACAATTGCAGAACTTGTGTAGCACATGCATGCAATCCTGACAATTCAAGAGGATAAAATACATCTATATCTCATCATGAAACATCTCCCACTCCCCTGATGTCCAGCTCTCCCTTTCATCAAAGGCCTTGTATCCAGATTCATACCAGGTTATCTTGCGTTTTGAAAGTAAGGTTCATAAATCAGCAAAGCCACTCTTGGCAACTAACCTCTAAGAACATCCCAAGCAAATTGTTTGATCCCTTTGTGGACTCCACAAGTTGAGAAAAGAAGGAGGTAATTTGAAAGCAGATTTTTTTGAGATGCAAGATTTCTAGCTGGTTTTCTGTGTCTTGTGAAGCTGTGCTAGACTGTGTTTGGTTTTTCTCTTCTCTCATTATACCCCTTTCTTTCTCTCCTACATCAAAATTCCATTTAATTTGGTATACAGAGAATTCTATCTATTAGCATAAGCATGTTTATAGCTTTTTACAAAAATAACAGTAATGAAAATATCTACAGGATACTAATTTTTGCTGTAGAAAGGCTGCACTGTATCTGCATAACACATCATTGCCTTGATCAGGTGCACAGCTGTGCAGATGGCTTGTTGTCATTTAGAGTCCAGTAAGGCTTCAGGTATGAAGATAGATTTGTAGCTTTTATTTTCTTCACGGGGAAGGCTGAATTTATTATTCTCATACTTGACAGAACTGTCTAATTTCCGGTAATAAAACTTATTAATTTCCATTAATAGACCTTGTTATATTTTCCCTTTTAAAAATAACTCAATTTCAAATAGAAGCATAATGCCAATAAAACAGACACATATATAATGAATTAAGTTTTAAAAATAAATACCTTTAAGAAGGTGGAGACGAAAAGTGGATTAAAAACAAAACTCCAAATTGATATACTACTTAGTTTTTTAGAGACATTCAAAAGATTTAATGAAAGGCAACACCAATATGTAGAAGCTCTGTCTAAACATAAATCTGCTGATATAATTTATATATAACCCTCAAATAATAACACTTAAGTACTAACAATAATAGTGAAAATAGGGAATCTGTTCAATGGTTCTACAGTGTATGCTGAAATTTTATTCGTTGCAGTGACTTGATGTGCAATATGTGTTAAATATGTAAGTTTAACATTAGATAAGTGCTATCAATGGAACAGATTTGTAATTTCATTCAGCAAACTATGAAGGACACACTAGAACCTTGTTGGATCCTCTCAGAAATGCTTTGGAGGAAGTAAGTAGTTAAATCTCATTATTTCTTGTTTAATATGAACTTTTACACAGCAAAATATTACCCTTCATTCTTGTTCACTAGGCCTCCTGCCAAAGCAAGTTGCTTATTCAAAGCATTCACACAACCTCTTTGGTCATCAAAACATTCTAGATGATAAATTAGGCTGAGAGTTTTTTATGATTTCAGGGCTTCAATAAAAAGGTTGCATAAAATGACAAATATATGTGGGATACAGCTTGTAAAAGAATAGTAGACATTTCTTTAAGTATCAGTCCCTCCAGCGAAAAGGATTACTTGGGTGAAAAATTGTTTGCATATTTCTAAATACTTCAGCAGGATTTTTCTCACACTTTATCTCTGTTTCAGCAATTTACTCATGCAGTTGTAGAAAGAGGAAGCAATAAAGGCTTTGAAAGATATTTACTAAACATCCCCGTGCAGCAAGAATGATTTATGGCTTGTTCAAACATTGTATTCCAGAGGCAGCTGTGTCAGCTGAAGATGTGACCATCTCACCTACTGCCAGCTCCTTGTTACTGCCTTCTGCCAGAGGTTACCATGCCCTCAGATCTGTTCTTGTTCTACCCTACCCCACTGCAGTAAGAATAAGTAAGCAGCAGTTAACTATTTAAGCTGCCTATTGTAGTCCATATGGCAGGCTTTTAGTCTTGAAAACGCTCTGCAATGTTGTTGTCGTCGTCGTGGCTAGGCTTTGCGAATGAAGATCCAGGGAGGGCTCCACCCACGCTCCTCATCAGCGCCTTTTACAAGTGCACTGATAAAAAGAGGATNGGAAATCACTGGCCTTAGATGGTGAGGATGTGCTTCATGGTACTAATCAATTGTGATGGACAAATGAAGTCTGTTCATATAAGGTCTTAGGAGCCCCTTCAAGCCTGATTTTCTGCAATCATCTCGTTCTGAGATGCATGAAACAGAAAAGGCTTTGAGAGTCAGGTTGATAAATAACAGTGCAGGAAGAAATACTGATGATAGACTTTAAGAAAAAACTTATTAGCATTGTACTAAATGAATTGTGTAATTTATTCTGAATAAGAATAACCTGAAAAGAAAGCAGAATTTTCTACAATGATTGAAAATTCCTGCAAATAATCATGTACATTTTTCAAACTTTACTGTTGCAGGAAGCATGCAACTGGGTGTGTGCCTGCACATGAATACATACTCTGTTTGCATGTCAGGTGCCACAATTCTGTGAAGTATTGCGAATGTATACCTGCACTTTGAGAATATAGAAAAATACAAAGACAGCAAACATGAAAATGTGCTCAAATACTCAATGTATAGCTGAAAATAATGAAACAAATTCTTACTGCTAGAAAAAATGAGGGCTTCGTAAGAAAGACACTTTTTTCTCCTTTTCATTTGTATGTAGCATTCTGAATTATCCATGTTTTTTATTTAGAAATTCATTTACTGTATTTTTTAAGAGAGAAAAACGGACAAGACAAGCTAGGGAACATTAAGGTGGATTAAATGGAATTAATTAATATTGAGATATTCCATTAATTTGGAATGTGAAAATGAAAAATAATCTACATAATTTTAAGAAGACAGCAAAAACCTTTGCAAGCAATGTGAATAACGGGATTAGAATTCAAACTGATTCTGATAAATGGAGAAATGATCAACAAAAAAAACTTCAATGAGGAGAAGTATAAATAACTACATCCGGGAAATTAAGATACATAAATACAAAACAAAAAATAACTAGGCAGTCAAGATGTTTCAGACAAAGGTGTAGGTATTAGAGGTCAAGCACAGAACACCAGTGTAGACGGGAAAATCATCTTTCTGCAATATGTTAAGAAAATAATGGACATGAAAATAAATCATCCTGCTCTCCTCAGCAGTGTGGACTCAGACTGAGCATTGCAGCCATGTACAGCAGAGGCTATTCTGAAATATTCCATCGTGAGCACAAGAAATTCATGTAGGGTTTGAAAAGGAAATGCTTTCTCTCAACTGTCTTTTGAAAGATATTCTCTTTTTTGAATTCTGCTGTACAGGAAGGATAGGTAAATAAGCAACCTTGTTTATTTTTCTTAAGTTTTGTCATTAAGAAGGCTTGGAAAACAAAGATGGAAAAATACAGAAATTGTTTAATCTCCTAAATAAAAGAGTGCAGAAAAACATGAAAACATTCTTTAAATATTTAAGAGGCTGTTGTAAGAAATAATAATTTACTGTACTCTCTGCCCAATGAGGTAAGAAAACATTTTTTTTCCAAAACGTAAAATTTTGGGTGGAAAAAATCTTTCACCTAAAATGGCAAAGAAGTGTGGAAATGGACTAACATGAGATGCTGAAGTAGTTCATTTATGGTTTCAATTACATATTGAAATGTACCTTCCTTAGGCAATCCTAAAACACCTTTAAACAAGAGGTAGGTTGATGATCTTTTGAGCTTCTTCATAGTTTTCTATTTTTTTTATTATTCATGAATCTGATAATGATATAAAAGAGATTTAAGTATTTTAAAGATTCCTATAGGCCATTTTAATTAGTTTATGTGACTGCAACTTCAGAATTGCCCAGGGTTTATTTTAGATCATTATACATAGAACTACTCTTTAGCCTCAGAAACAAAAATAGAAGTGAGGCTCTCAAGTGGAACTTTTAGTCATTTTTGCCTTCAGTGGTGCCTAGAAGAGCTAAGAAAATGAAATTAAAAGAAAGGATAGGCCAACTCTTTATGGATTCAGACAGAAAGTTAACAGAATTCTAATGCAGTTAAAGCCTATATGTGTTATACAAATTCTTATAAAATGGATATAAAAGTTCATATGGAAGCATCTGCTAAATAAATCCATTAGTAAGTCCAAAGGAATGTCAAAATAAGTATGTATTTTATGAAAGGCATGATATATGTATTATGTGCTATAGTACAATGCTCTGAACAGTAACACAAACCATACAGTGTCAGGGCAAATAAAAATAAAAAATTGACCTTCCATGCTTGCCGTAAACAAGTCTTTGATCCAAACATAATAGTAAACCAGATGCTGCTGCAAGACACATACTGTTAAATTAATTCCTTGCAGAGCTTAGGTTTTGCTCAAAGTGCATGGGTCTCTAGCTATTTGTCAGCAACTAGGTGTAAGGAGTAAAGGAATTATTTCTCATCCAATATGTTTAAAAAAAAAAAAAAGAATTCAAGTCTGATGGCAAAAAAGTTAATAGAGTGGGTTTACCAGGAAGTAAGTATAAAATAAAACTATGAGGTATGTTTCCAGGTTTTTTTTCCCCCTGTTCCTTTCCTGTCTTTACTACCCCACAACACATAATGGACACAGACTTGCTAGATGCATTATTTATTCTTGACGTTATTAGGGCCCAATTGTGGTTTGCATGTTTATACCTATGGCTTCCTACAAATGCCTCAGAAAGTGATGATTTTTCTTTTCCCTTGCAGAATTACTCTTATTTTTGTTGTTTTGCAGCAACAAGCTAATATAGATACATCTAAATGAAATGTAATATTTTCTGAAGAAAAATGCATAAAAAGTCAGACAAGGGGAGAACACAAGACTTCTAGAAAGAGGACTGGAGGAAAAAGTTCTGTGCAGGGCTCCAAAACAGACAATTTTTCTTTCTACAGAATCCCAATCCCATTCTGCAATTCAGCTGCAGGTGTATACCATATGAGCTAGTATAAAGCATACTTGTGAAGGTCCTGATGAGGATCACTTATTCATAGTTAATTCATTACAACATGCACTAGCACACCACTTATCAATTTTACACTTGGAATTAAACCTAGCAAAGCATGTGAAACACAGCAAGAAGGGCTTCTTCATATACATCACTAGGAAGAAGATGACTAGGGAAAATGTTAGCCCACTGTTACATGAGGTGGGTGCTCTGGTGACAGGGGATACAAAGAAGGCAAAGTTACTGAATAACGCCTTTGCTTCTGTCTTTACTGCTAAGATCAGCCTTCAGGAATCCCAGTCCCTGGAAGTAAGAAAACCTGGAGGAAAAAGACTCTCCCTTATTCAAGGAGGACTGAGTTAGAGATCATCTAGACAAGCTGGACAACCACAAATCCTTGGGCCCTAATGCGATGCACCCACAAGTGCTGAGGGAACTGGCTGATGTTACTGCTAACCCTCTCTCCATCATTTTGAGAGGTCATGGAGAGCAGGAGATGTGCCTGAGGACTGGCAGAAAGCCAATGTCACTCCGGGCTTCAAAAAGGGCAAGAAGATATATATCCTATATAATTATAAGACGTATAATTATCCAGGATATTACAGGACAGTCAGCCTCATCTCTATATGTGTTTCTGTGACTTTGTTGGTTCTTTATCTCATAAGAGATAAATCCGTCTTGAAAGCAGATTAAATAAACTAATTTCTCCAAATACTGAATTTCAGAAGGAATGATGAAGAGGATAAAGGCTTTACAGGAAACTAAAGTTTGCATAAACAACCTTCATAACTAACCAAAATAACACAGAACACAAAATTTTGTTTCCAACCAACATGCATATCAATAAAGACAGTGGAGCTGATTTTCACTATGTTATTCTATGACAAATGTTGTGTCCCATGCTTTTCATGGTGCACCATGTTGCCAATGAATTCCATTGAATGTTTTGTGATGCTCTTTTCAATGAATTTGTAATCAGTATGAATAAAACCTTTGCCCTTCCATTTGTTATAGTAGTTATCTTGCTAAGGGAAATAAAATCACCCTAAAGGGAATTCAGCTCAAAAGCAAAGCATCTGTATACAGTATGTTTGTGTTATCCTTCATCTTAGACTCCCATTAGATATATTGAAAGCATCTTGAAAACATCCATTTCAGTTCCTTAAAGGAAAAGTGTAAGTAATGAATCAAGCATATTCCAAACCAGGGAAAGACTGTGTTTTATAGCACATTAGAGCATTTCACAGCATGGAAGATGATTAACAGCATGTTAGGTAATGATGTAAGTGTCATACATTAGTTTACATTCTACAATGTAAATACTCAGCAGAACTGATGTCTGAACAAAGAAACCAAGATTGCAAATGAGTATTTGGACCAAATCCAGGGTACTTACCAACTACTTGTTTTTATTTTGTTTTGAAAAGTAATCCCAGAAATATTTTTATATATATATATAAACATAATGCACTAAAATATATGTATTTTTTCTAATCTGTGTCTCTCATTGTGTTTGAAAAGTTCCTCTTCAGATTAATAAAATTTATAATTATTTTTACCGTTTTCTAAGTACAAGCCTTGTAAACTAATTTTGATTACATTCTACTACATTTTCCTTTCTAATTTGAATAATTAGAAAAGAAAAATCTAGGATATCCAAATGTTTTCTGTTAACATATGATCATAAGTAACATTGAGTGAAGCTAAAAGATCAGAAAAAAAAAATTTAAATACTGCTTGATTAAGCTACTGACCTTACTGAAACCAAGGGTGTTACTAAGGATTAGATATTGCAATGGATGATGAGAACATTCACAGAAAAAAAACCACCACATAAATAACATATAGTAAAAAAAATGAAAAAAGTATTCTCACAGATCTTTTCATAATTCATATATGACTTAATAAGTGTTAAAATTTTTCACTTTGAGGAATGTTTTTTTTTCAGATGAGTAAGACTAGAGAACTGTTAGAGACTCCATTTGTGCCTAGATGTATTTCCAGCATGAAACACTGTTGTTACATTCCTCTTCAGACTTAATCTTTTAAATTTACAACTCAAAGAGTAACAGCTTTTTGTACAATGATAGTGTACATAAAGAAGAGTCTAGCATACTTACAAATATGATACCAGTGTACAAGGGAAACCAATGTACAGTTGGGGAAAATTTCTGGTTATTATAGTCTGGATAATGAATTAATTCTTTGGTGTCTGCATCAAATTTCTTCTTAATTTGTTAGACTACAGATTCTTGCGGATGGGGCATGTTTTGCAAGAGTATGAATGAGGGTCACAAGCCCTTTTCATTCTTGTTTTCAAGAACTACTGGAAAGGAATTGCTTTTGTCTGAGCAATTCTCAGGCTCATCTGAATGAAAATCCTCTAACTAATCTTTGTTTCCATGTTCCAGAATTTAATGCTAAAACAGTAAATTCCACACTTGAATAAGGTAACATTTATGAAGCAAGGTTATTGTACTGTGATAAAGTTCATATAAATCTACTATTTACTCCACTCTAATGGTCTAATGTTCTAATCTGTTGAAATGATCCGCTTCCAGAAATAAGTAAAATAATTTCAATTCTTTCAAACCCTGTTCCTAATGCTGGAACTGTGAATTCTTTTACTCCTAGCAAGACATAAAACATTGATTATAAGCAACATAAATCATTTCAGTGACTCAAATGGACATTAAAAATAAAGGTTATAACTATCTGCAAAAACAAAAGATAGCCTCAGGTGCAGGTATTGTGTCAGTTTCATAATGAAACTGACATTTTTTTATTTTGCAACACTATTTTTTTTTAAATATATATCCCTCCATTGAAACATGTAATTTTAGGAAAAAATGAACTATTGTGCTACTTCATATATTTTTTTCTGTCCTCTACAATAGCTTTATTTGTACAGTTAAGAAAAATATATTAAAAATGGGCACAATTATATTCTTTTTAGCATAAACTTCCAATCTATCTTTCAAACACAGAAAATATTCACAGATCACGTTAAATTTCACCAGAGATGCAGGAATAGATTAAGCAAAGGTCATTCAGTAAAAATATGACATTTATACTAATGGAACAAAAGAACTGTGACAAGAGACAATCAACATTACAGTGAGAACAGCTCAAATGCACAGAAAAACATATACTCATGTGATGGAAGCCCAACTAGTACATGAGTGCGGGGGTTGAATAAGTCAGCAGTGACCAAAATTACTCAGAAAAATAGAATCCTGTCCACATATACAAACAAAAAAATGGTCAACATAGCAAAGGGTCCAGCTGGGAATCCCTCACTAGGTCAATCTAGATTTGGTTTTATCAACTGTTGTGCAGTTCCACACAAGAAGTGTCGGAGATTTTTCAAGAAAATAAAGTTCCCAAGAATGGTTATGTAAACAGTTTAAAATGATCTTAAAATTCACCTGAACGCAAATAATACACCAAACATCCAGAATAACTAGAGAAATCCAATAACGTGTTTTTAACAAACTCAGTAGGTGACTCATTGTACAATTCTTAGTGTTTCCAATAGCTATTATTTTTCATGTTTTATTCAAGGAATAAATTCATCTTTCTTCCTCCCTGTCTTCCATCTCTGTTCCACAATGCTCTTTTTCTATCATCTAGTGTATAAATTAGGGCTTTTTTTCTTTTTCATTTCTGTGTATTTTGTTGTTGTTGTTGTTTTTTCCTAGTCAGAGAATTCTCTAACATTTTATTAGTGCATGTTAATTACACTCTATGTTCTTATGATTGTGACAGAAGACTAAGCAGTCATCCTTAAAAAAGAGAAGAATTGAATAAAGCTTAGCATTCAGACTATCATTTCCTAATAGCTTGTTGCAGTATCATAAATGAAAAGCTTTAACTATGACAGTGGAAGAAAGAAATTAATAAAACGTGTTAGTGCCCTGTCTCGCATATGATTTTTCAACAGCAAAGAGAAAGTAAAGAGCATAAAGCTTAGATGTAGGAAAAAGAATAATTGATAAGTATAATATTTTCCATAGATTCTTTTAAAAAACTGTTTACCCTTTTGGGAAGATCTCTATCCACTTATAACAAAGGTACTCTTCATTTATAAGAGGGAACGTGGCTTGTAAAATCATCTGTTCTAAAAGGGGTTGCATAGCTTCCATCATGATTAGCTCGCTTAATCTGGAGTCTCTCTTCCTTGTAATCAGCAAATATCATGACATAAAATTTCCTTTTATATAGCTTTTACTTTCTTTTTATTTTGGTGTCATAAATACCTGATAAAACAGCATTACAAAGACAGCAAATTTTAATGCTATCACATCTGGGGGGTAATTCACCTTTGCACCATTAGCTGCCATGGAAGTCTGTTCTTTTGCTAGCTTTAGAAGGCTTTTTTTATGAGTGTTTTATGATGTTTCTGTTTATACAGTATTTTTACAACTCTTGCAAGTAGACACAAATGCCATAAATTACAGGAAAAATCATCCCCAGATCCCTCCAAGCTTAATATGAAACAGTAACAAAAATGGGAAATGTGCAAGTACCACTAAAGCCTGCTTGATTAATTCCACATGTAGATCTCAATTCATTAGTAAAATATGAAACAACAAGAAGAAAAACAAACTCCAAAACAAATAAAAACCAAAGAACAAAACAAAAAAAAAACAACCTCCTAGCAACATCAAAATAACTGACAAGGTAAAAATAACAAAACAACCATAGTTATGAACACATCCTCGTTAATTCGTTTTGAATATAGTTTTCTTGGGGCACTTCAATACTACCAAAATTCCATCATACATGGGGACTCATTTCTTTGCAGGTAGAAAGACATTTCATTTTCACTAATTGTAATAAATACATTTAAATCCAAGTCAACAATTAAATACAAACAAAGATTCATATGTAATTGAAAGGTAACTACAGAATAATTAATAAATGTTACTGAATTAGATTGTACTGAGGGAAGTAGAGGACAATGCGTAAAAGGACATTGAAATGTGGATCTCTGATTAGTAGTGCCAAGAAACTGCTCAGAAAGCAAGAAGAGATGCCTTTACAGGACAAGAATTGAATATTACAAGTAATGCAGTCTCAATTCCTTTAAAATAAAAATCACTCACTGTTCGTAAAAATGCCTTAACAAAAGACATTTTTTCACAGAATCACAGAATGGTATGAGTTGGAAGGGACCTCTGGGGATCATCTAATCCAAACATCCTGCTAAAGCAGATTCACCTAGATCAGGTTGTGCAGGAATGGGTCCAGGCACATTTTGAATAACTCCAGAGGAGTCTCAACATCATCTCTGGGCAGCCTGGTCCAGTCTCTGTCACCCTCAAAATAAAGAAGTTTTTCCTTATGTTCGGAAGAAGCTTCCTGTGTTCCAGCTTGCAACCATCGCCCCTTGTCCTGTTGCCAGGCACCACTGAAAAGAGTCTGACCCTATCCACTTGACATCCTCCCTTTAGATATTTAAAGGCATTGATAAGATCCTCTCTCAGTCTTCCCTTCTTCAGGCTGAAGAGCCACAAGTCTCAGCCTCACCTCAAGGAGAGATGCTCCATAATCATCTTAGCCCTCAGCTGGTCTCTCTCTCTCTCTCTTGAACTGGAGAGTTCAGAACTGGACACAATTCTCTAGATGTGGCCTTACTAGGGCAGAGTAGCGAGGGAGAAAAACCTCCCTCACACTCTTCTTAGTGCAGTCCAGGATACCATTTGCCTTCTAGGCCACAAAAGCGCGCTGCTGGCTTATAGTTAAGTTCTTGTCCGCTAGAACTCCCATGTCCTTCTCCACGGAGCTGCTTTCCAGCAGGTCAACCTCTGACCTGCACTGGTGTATGGGGTTATTCTGCCCTTGTTTCAGGACTGTAATCTTTGGAGCAATACAGTATATGCTAAATGGAAAAAAGAGGGCTTGATAAAACACTTTGACTTACAATACCTCCAAATTAAAAAAAAAAAGGAAAAAAAAGTACATTTTAAATTATTAAGGCTCTTTGAGTTTTTATCTTTATCACATTCCCGTCAAACATGTTAGAGAAGCAGTGATACTGACAAATTTATTATACGGAGATCCATTATCTTTTTTGTAGATTATTCTCTGTTTCTTATGGAAATAAGTAACTGAAAAAGATAGTACCACCACCATCATTAAGTCTAGAGGAAAAGACACAGAGGCCCTAGCCATGTGATTCATATATTAAGAAATACAGAGGATCAGATTTTATACCCATTTTTATTTCTTCTCATAAATGATTACCTGCCTAAATGCCACCTACAAGTCAAAAGAACACTTGCATGTCTTCATTTCCTTTCTTGTTTTAAAACTGTACATACATCTCCAGTACTGGCACACGTATTACATATATTATGGAAACCTATAACCCAGATTCATCAGTCCTTAATTAATGATGTGCTCTATATTCACAGGCAGGACTTGAATTTTCATTCATAACAAATAACATATTAGAATAATAATGATATTTCATCAGTGTTCTAACTTAAGGGAGCAGGCATTCAGAGTTACTGAAAGGAAGAGAAAATTTGAGACTACACAAAAATTTCTGAAAATATTTCCAAGAGAGAGACAAGCTAACACAAAATGCTTATATTCTGTAAACTGAACCTTGGATGCATTAATAGCAGGTCATGTACTTTGCTGTGCATCCTGATTTGTAGTGTTAAAATATTAGATTATTTTTATATTCCAGAAGCTATCTACATGGTCCATGAATGACTTCAATTCAATTAGTACACAATTTGAAAAATCTCTGCAAAAAGACAAACCATTGCTTACAGGAAAAAAAACAAACATCTCATGCGTTAGCATGCAACACTTCAAGGAAGTGAGATATTTGGAAGGTATATAATTACATGATTGACGCAATGTGAACACATAAGTCCCACTTAGGACACTAAAGCATAGACACTTCAGATGCACTTGGAGATGAGTTATTGAATTACACTGAAATTATAGTATCAAATTGAGAATATGAATTTAATTCATATGCCGCATGAATGTAAAACTCTCTGAGAGGAGAATGACATAGCCTGCAAATGAGTCAGGTACATGCTGATGATCTTTGTAAGCAAATCTCTTCTGTTTTTTTGACCTTGTTTTGTTAAAAAGAAAGCACAGCTGTCAGTTGTTGATTCAAAGAATCCCAGGTTCTGCATTTAAGTTAAAATAAATCTAAGCAATGGAAATATAAATAAAAGAAACTGATTCTTTTTTGTTAAAATTTCTTACTATTTTTGCCTCAGCTTCCCAGCTATTTCCAGTGGGAAACTTTAGAATGCAGAGGAAGTCCAGCACTCTCAGAGTAGTATCAGCCTGAAATGATCTTCTGCTGGAATATGCTGCTATGGTATGGCTTTAAAAACAATAGCTGCTAGCGAGAATTTTCTGTGCATTAAGTTAATGATCTATTGGTGTAAGCTGTACAGTCTATACAAGGATTTTCTATCAAAGACAAAATTGAACTCTTGCTACAAACACAAAGACAGGAATCACTCACCTCTATAAAACAAGGACGCTTATAAAATTGGCAGAGGATATAGATTAGTTTCCTCATCCCAAACTATGTAAAAATCATAATATATTGTCTTTTCAACTGTTTCAGTTTTGATCCACCACAAAAATGATAATATACCATCTGAATGAAGAGATTAGTACGCAACCTGGGGCCACAAAGAAGATGGAGCATTTCAACCAGTTATCTGCATTGTATTCAAGTGCTGCCACATAAATCAGAGAAATAGTAAGCTAGGTGATGTGAGCACTGGGATTTCACAGTAAAGAGTATTATTGGTGAAAGTAAGAATGGCTTTTTTTCCACATTATATGGCAAGAATGAAGCCAACATGGACTCTCACCAGGATAAAGTATATATTTGTATTCCTTTCTAAATGCATAAAATATATGTGCTCACAATACTGATATATGAATATGAGAACTGAATGATGTGCAGCAGAGGTATCCTTCAACTTGACAATTTTATACAGAAATTCCTTATTATAAGTAATACGGTAGTCATCTTTGCGTACTACACTTCTGAGGAGTTAATGGGCTAGATAAATTTGTCCTAGGCCAATGCACAAGTACCTACACTGCTCCTATACAGTGAATTTGAGATTAAAAAAGAGGAAATATTGTTGTCAGAAAAGTAACTCAAGGAACACCAAATTCTCTTGATGCCTAGGCTGCCTCAAAGACAAACAGCATGGCCTCAGACAGGAGAACATGTGCAATATATGTCAAGCAGTCACAAACATCATCAACCCAGGAGCAGGACCCATGCTGAGTGACATTTATGAATTTTGCAAAGGTGTAAGCACAGATTCTACCTCAATTTGCATATTCACGCCTCTGTACTGTCATCTTTGACTATAGTGGACTCACAGTAAAAGGTGCTGATTGCCTCAGAAGTGATTAAATTTTAGAACACCCTAGGGATAGGCAATATTTAAGAGGATTGGAACTAAAACAAGCGAAGGACATCTTAACAATAAATATTGTAAAACTAGAGAAGTCTGCAACAATAGAGTGATAAATCCACTTCCTGAGTTGTTTTCAGTTAGACTGTTATTTGAAAATTCAGTAGAAGTGCTTAGAAATTTTCTAGTTTTATTTCTTGTTATAAAGTACAGAATTATTAAAAAGTACTTAAGGTGTACCATTTTTAGCTACTCTTTGTCAAAGAGAAATAAAAATTAAATATTTAGTTAAGTCTGAAAAATTCAGTGATCATTTTCCTCTGTTCTTTAGCTTCATTGTTCCATGGCTGTACAAGATTTAATTTTAGATTTAGTATTTTCTTGATATTTGGAAGAGAAGAAAGGGCATACACTTCCAAAATGAAAAATAAAAAATAATAAAAAAAAGATTTAACATATTGCTCTTATCCATTCTTTACAGGATGTACAGAATAATTTCTACAGATAATCTCCATTTTAAAGATTTTCTCAAGTATCTTGTAAGAGTATTTAAAATTCTAGCTGTACTGCTTATAATTACATAGTACACTCTTTTTTCCTAATCGGACATGAATAGTTTAGACTCTGTTTTTTTTTCCTTTGAGCTACTTAATTCCTTCCATTAGTTTTTATTCACTACCTGCTATTGCTGGATATTTTCCTTATTTTTGAGGTTGTAGTTTTATTAACAAAAATACTGACAAGTATGAAAACAGGAAGGATGTGTGCACTGAAAAGACTACAAAATTAAATAAGTTAATATGCATGAGTTATGGACAGGATTATTTTCCTTATTTAGATATCTCTTTCTTCTGTTGATTTGTGCTTTAAAGAATCAGTAGAAATCACCTTTGTAGGTTTGCTTAAAGAAGAGTAGCTTACTGCAAAATTATGCTTGTGTAGATGTGCATACATAAGTGCGCATACAAAAGCAAAATATAGACAACAGAGTATAAGTTCCATGAACAGATTTGCTTTGAAACTGCAAGTCAAACTATAAATACATGTTTCAAGGTCTACATCTGAACATTTTGAATGATAAATTAATTCTGTATTTTCATTTTATAACCCTGTTTATGATGGGAACAGAGTGACTAATGTTATGAGATGTTGAAACATATGTTGAAAAGCTCAGTGTCTTCAATTCCACACTCAGTTGTTCTGGCTTATTCTTTAGAGCTGAACTCACATAACTTCTGTTTAATACATTTTGCATTATCAAACATTATTATTAATCCCTTAAGAAGATATATAGAAACAAAGTCTCTATGAAGACAGTAACAAAGTTGCATGATGTTTCTTAGCCGTGTTTCAAGGAAACCTGGAGACATAAGGAAATACTGAGTGTTAGTGGTAAGGAATGATTGCTTAAGAAGTTATTTCACAAAAGTACTTGGAAGTCCAGACACATTCAAAAGCTTCAGAAATTGAAAATCTTCACATAATTAGACTTTATATTGCACATGGTGCCAAGCCAGGTGGTTATAGTGACAAAAGAGTTTCTGGTAGCATGAGAACATGTTCATTTACTGGTAAGTTGGTGTAAGATAACAAAATTAACAAAGTTGTGTCATTAGTTTGATTTAAAAACAAGAATAAATTATATAACCTGTTTCAGTAAAAAAACCCTAGCTCTTTCAGTCTTCTATTTCTGGACATGAACTTTTTATCTCCCTGTATTTTTCACTTTCTCTAGTAATTTCTCTATTATTCTTTTCTTTGCCCTACCAAATTCCAAACTCCCACACTGCTTGGGTGATGAATGTTTTTCCCTGAAAACCAAGAATAAGTATCTGCAAATTTTTTTATATCTCAACATTTTGTGTTAATCTCACAAATATATATTTTTATAGATTCACTGAAACAACAATTAATTCTTCTCTCTGATTGTTTATTAAATGTATAATCTTCCCAGTTATAACTGGACAAAAATACACAAGCAAAAAGATAACTACTTTGTTAATAATATGCCATGGTTTATCTTGGAAAATCCCAAAACCAGACATGTCTGGTTAAGTCTTCAAAATCTATATGGGCAAATTCTGTCAACTTATTACAGTAAGGAGCATTGCTAAAGATGGATGTAGTGTCCATCAAAACAGAGAAAAGCACCATAAAACTGCAATAGTTTCACCTGAGTTAGAAGCATTTTGCAGTATCTTTTATCTCCCCTCTGGAAACAATACCATATTTTGTAAAGTATGTCAGCAGAGAACAGAGTCCTTCACCAACCTTGTCTAAAACCAACCTTGTTATTTCTTCAGAAGTGTAGGTCCTTGTCCTCCAAATACATGGAGGCATTTGTTACATTTGCTTCTCATGGAGTCAATGATATAGAGGTAAAATTTCAGAAACAGGACAGGCAAAATATGATTGTTCTAATCTCTTTTTTGATATGATACAGTATATGTTTATTGGCTTCACTTTATAATGTGAGTAGATGTGGATCTTTAGAAGTACTTCACCTTTTTAAAGAAAAAGGAGATTAATGAAAGATCTCAGGAACATAAAATGCAGCTGCTTCACAGAAGTCTTTCTGTAAATGAGTGATAAAACAATCACATATTAGTTCTATGGGAAAGGCACAGAAATGGGACAAAGGCAGGAGCAAAGGGTGGTGGGTAATGCTGGCAGCACAGAGAAAGATTTGAGTCTTGAATTTGACATGGTGGAAATATAGATTCAGTGAAAAAATATAAAGATGAGAGTGATGTGATCAGAGCAATCAACAAGGAAGATTATCTGCAGCATCCCTTTAAGTTCTTGAAGACAAGTGATATAAGATTAAAAAGTAGCTCTGGGGAAAAACCAGAATATTCTTGAGATTCTGAGGAACAGATAAAAATATACCTTTGACAGACTGGTCAAGGAAAGTACAAAAGGTGGGCAGGAAAAAAAATGCTATACTCTAGACAATTCTAAGAAAATGGCTACTAACTTTCTCACATATAAAAATGGTTTTGAATCAGTTTCTATGTGACAGTTCTAAATATGCTCAGCTAAAAAGAAATAAAAAGCTCTACAAAAGAAAATGGAATTAGTGATACATTTGAAAAGAAAGTCTCAAGATTATGGGTTATTATATTCCTCATAGTGATAAAAGAGCATAGTTGAATTCATGGCACTTTCTAGTTCCACAACTAGTCATAACATTGAAAAAAAGTGGGGGTGAAGCATTAGTGGACTTATCTTAAAAAATGTATAAGAATTTTTTTCTTCTTTTCTGGAGCAAAATTCCTGCTACAGTTAATCAGTGTCTAAATTTAGATTGCATGTCCTTTGTGGGAGAAAACATTTTTTTTTAATTTTGTACAATTTACACCAAGTGCTGAAGTGTTGTATATATTGACAGTGCTTTATAGCTAAAATAATGTTCATGAAGCCATCATTTATAATACAGGATGCATTTTCAAGTTGTTACATACTGAATAACTTGATAGCACTCCTCATTGTCAATCTAGATTAATCACTCTTTTTTGTAAGTGAAAGCCTAGTGACTAAGTTTTGCAATGACTAGTATCTTTCTGTTACAGTTTGGTAAACCAAACTGGAGGCAGCAAAGAGACTGTGCTGACTACCCATGCTTCAAGGCCCCATACAAAATGTGTTTCAAGAAATACATTTTAAACCTACTTCTGAAGTTGGCAAGTTGTGTTTTTCTAATGAAATTTTTCCTTTGTTTATAGAAAGACATAATAGATATTTTTCTAAATATTCTTTTCAATGTTACACAATATATAATTTTAAAATAATTTGCTTTTGGTGTCAAATATTGCTTTGTTTCTATTTTTATTTCACTTCATTTGCACAGTTCTTAACATTCTGGATGTTTTCACCTAGGAATGGACTTAGTAGCTCCTACCACAGCAGAACAAAAATAAATAAATAAATAAAATATTACAAGTAAATCTCACTCTTTTTTAAGATTATGAAAAACTTCTTAGTCCAAATGAGAACTTCCTAAGTCTGGAAAACTATAGTAATAATCTTGCACTGGTGACAAGATTCAAAATCTTAACATTTTCATGAACTGAAATTTAAAGGAAGAATACATTTGTCAGTGAAAATATATTACTTTGATTTCAGTTTTTTATTCTAATTAGCTGCTATTTTGAATCAACTGTCACATTTAATTAATTAATATACTTATTTATTAAGCACACATCAATGTATTTTGACAACTTCTAATTGCTTCCAATTTGTTTTGCAGTGGTATAATACAAAGAGTGCTGTCTTTATTCTCATAGAAATAGAAAAATTGAGGAAAGGCTGAGAGACTTGCGAGTCTTTATCCTAGAGAAGACTGAGAGAGGATCCTACCAATAATCTTATAAGAGGATGGGGCCAGACTCTTTTTAGTGGTGTCCATTGACAGGACAAGGGGCAATGGACACAAACTAGAACGTAGGAAGTTCCTTCTCAACAGAAGGAAAAACTTCTTTTTTTGAGGATAGAAATAGGCTGCTCAGAGTGGTAGAATATGCTTCTCTGCAGACTTTCAAAACCCACCTGGATGCATTCCCATGCAACCTGATCTAGGCGAACCTTCTTTAACAAGGGAGTTGGACTAGATGATATCCAGAGGTGCCTTGCAACCCTTATCATTCTGTGATATTCTCACAACCATTAAATTTTACCATTCATGAGAGATAGAATTCACTGGAGAAATATGGTGATTATTCCTTGTATGTAAACTAGGGACATTATGAACTAAGAAGACAGTGTTCTTGCCTCACCTAGTCAACATTAAACAGTATGGACATCGGAGGTTAAATAATGCTGAAACATTTTGCATTAGTTACTGCAAAATATTTTAAGACAACCTTTTGCTGTCTTACAAAGAAAGCAATAGAAGCCTCCCATGTCTGAAAGAGTTAAGCGCAAAAGCAAAGTTGTGACTGATTTTGTTTCCAAGCAGTCATGCACACATACACAGGCCAAATCTAAACCAGGAAATTAAAGGGGAAAGAAAAAGCCTCCAAAATTGCAGACCTTTCACAGCACAGTGATTTTCATTTTAGTATTCTCCTCTTTCTAATCCACCCCAAATCCATGAAAATTTCCTTGAGTTGGATTTTCATCTTGTTTTGTTTCACTTAGTAACTTAAAGGATGGAGACTCCACAATGTCTCTACACAACCTCTGCTAGTGTTTGGTTACCATCACAGCAAAAAAAACCAAACTGTTTCCTGATGTTCAGAAAGAACTTCCTATGTTTCAGCTTGTGCCCATTGTCTCTTGTCCTGTCACTGTGAATCCCTGGAAAGAGCCTGGATCCACCTACTCCACACCCTTCCTTCAGGTACTTCTATACATTTATAAGGTTCCATCTGAGCTTTTTCTTCTGCAAACTTAATAGTCCCAGCTCATTCAGCTTTTCCTTATAGCAGAGATGCTCAAGTCCCTTAATAATCAGTTTCTTTATGGGAAACTATGGGAGATAGTGTCAAAGGCCTTTCTGAGGTCTAAGCAGACCTCAATATCCGCTGCTTTCTCCTCAACAACTGTTGTTGTGAGTTAATTCCAGAGCTCAGCCCCACAGAGCCCCTCCCTCACTGCTCTGCAATGGGATAAGGGGAAGAGTTGGAACAGTAAAAATGAGAAAACTCTTGGGTTGCGTTAAAAGACAGTGTAACAAGTGAAACAAAAGGTGTACACACAAGCAAAGCAAATTAAGGAATTCATTCATACTTCCCATTGGCAGGCTGACATTTACCTATTTTGAGGAGAGCAGGTATTTAGCAGTGGTTCCTTGGGAAGAGAAACATTATAAACTTTATTGCTGAGCATGGGGTCATCTGTCTCAGTTTTGTTGTCTCTCAAATTGAGAGCTCAGCAATAGGAAATGTCAAGTTCCATATTTGGAAAAGAAAAACCCCATCTACCAGTATAGGCTGGGGGCTGACTGGCTGGAAAGAAACTTGAAAGAGTAAGAGTCTGGGGTCCTAGTGGACAAATAGCTGACCATGAGCCAGCAATACACGTTTACAACACTGAAGGCTAAACGCATTCCAAGCTCTATTAGGAGTGTTGCCAACAGATTGAAACAGATTATTTTTCTTCTCTACTCAGCACTGGTGAGTAGTGAATATCTGGAGTAATTTGTCCAGTTCTGGACTCCCCAGTACAAGATTGAAGTAGTCCATCAAAGGTCTTTGAAGATGATTAAGGAATTGGAGCATCTCGCATACAAAAACAGACTGTAAGGTTAAGACTTGTTCAGTCTGGAGAAAAAAGGTTCGCAATGGATCTTATCTATGTGTATAAATATCTGATGGACAGGATGGGTACAGAAGGCAGGTTCAGGCTTCTCAGTGGTGCTCACAGAAAGGACAAGAGGCAATAGGCACAAGCTGAAATATAGGAAATTTCATTTAGATATAAAGTGTCTTTTAACGTTGTTGTTTGGTTTTTTTTAATTGTGTCATCAGATTGCTCAGATAGGTTATAGTCACCATCCTTAGAGATAACTAAAACTCAATTGAAAGTGGCCCTGAATAACCTTCTCTGACTGGTGGGTTGGATTAAGCAATCTCCAGAGGTCCCTTCTGATCTCAAATAATATTTGATTCTATTCAATATTTCAGTGCAATGCATACTCACATTCCTACCTTACAGTAAAATTCCTGTTACGCTCTCCTTACTGTTGAATATTCCTGAGCTTATCTTTGATGACTTGGACACAGAAACCCCCAGAGCACATCCAGCTGAGATGCAGTCCATAACATGACTTGGAGGACATGGTTAGGAAAAGGTCATCTAGAAACAGCCCATACAAGCCATTATGCCACTAAAAGACAAAATATAATTAGGATTTAGAGTTGTCTATTGCAATATAGATATTATCTTTAAATAGCTAACTAAATGCTTAATTCTGATTCATTTGGATTTGGAATGTAAATATTGTTATTTTTAACTGGTTCACACTTTGCTAATAAAAACTCTCCATGACATTCAAATAAACATCCTACAGCTCAAAAATCTCTGCACATTTCACCAAAATCTGATTATCTGTAATTCCAAAATTGCTAACTATTTTTAATTTTGTCCCTTTTATTTTGTAGATGTGAGTGTGCCATTTTAAAATTATTCATGGACGACTTCATATATCTGAAAATTTTGCTCCTTCACATACTGACAGAAAACCAAACCATAGATTCTAGGACCATTAAATAGGGTAACACTCAAAGACAGGAGTACCTGGAAATATCCATATGGGATGATGTACTCAGAACAGTCTTGGAGTAAAAATATTCTGTGCTGGTAGAGGTGAGCCAATAGGTCCAGAGGTGGTTCTGTGTGTGTGAGTGGGAAATACACACAGTAAATAGCTGCCCAAACACTGTATTTAATGAGTCATTATTCCCTCATCTTTGTAATTGTTATATTCACCTGAGTGCACTTAGCTATGACAGCACTCATCTTCCTTTCAATAAACTTGTGTTCAGAGAGGAAAAGTGTTTATAACACATGCTAAGTATAAGATGATAAAATAATCTCTGCAGTTCATGGTTCTTGAGTGACTTAGAGACTTAATTGATCCTTAATGCTGAGATGAATGAAGAATGATGAACAACAAAACATCAGCTTTAACTTTATTTATATACTTGATCTCTGCACTTAATTGCTGTGCATGACCAGAGCATTATATAAACACTCTGAATACCACAGGTTCATCCAGAAACACTAGGCAATCATTTGAAATTTGTGACTGCTCTAAGACCTCCTAGAACCTAGCCATATGAGTCCACTATAAAGAGTGTTCTTGTTCTATAATGTCTGTAAGTTTAATTCAAAACAGAAAGAAAAAATAACAAAAGTATAGATTCACATAAGTAATGAATCCTGTGCAATTTCTGAGTCCTTTTTCGGCTCAACCCTGAAAGTATACCTATTTCAGCAAGGTTGCCGTTTAATGCTATGAAATAAAAACATCCTTTGTATCTCTTTTAAGATTTTCGATGCCTTCCTCAGAAAAAAAAATGGATTATCTAATTTATTTGCTCTTTATCAACCACTATGTTTCAGTCAGAAAGAGTTTTTTACTAAAGTAATTTAATAATTTTGAATTGTCACTTTCTTAACATAGATGTAGGAGATTGCCTTAATTCTTTGCTGACGTAATGGAATAGGTCTATCCTAAGCAGAACATATCTTGAAAGAAATCATTTCAAAGTAAAATGCAGAGGAATGTCTCCTCTTAAGTTTAATAATTATAATCTTGATTACTTTGCTCATTTGCTCTCTTTGTTTCTCAAAGGTAAAAGGAGAGTACCAGACTGGGCAGAAGGGTATTTTTAGAAGTGTTCCTTTATATCTCTTCTAAGCCATAACATCATCCTAAAGAAACAAGTTCCTTTTAGAATGAGTGTTTTCAGATACCCCATCACCTTTGATCAGCAAGCATTAATGGACCTCAGAGCATTCTCCATTCACTGACACTTTTTTTGCATTAAGACTTGTCTTCTGGTTGATGAGTTTGACATAAGCAGAACAGTCTCTGGCCTAGAGAGAATGTAGTTACTAAGACAGAGCCAGTGGTGGTCATGGCTGATCAAATGCTCCCCTGCTGAAACAGAAATGTTGGGAAGGATTTCAGGGTCTTGTTTGTTCAGAAGTATGGATTATATGTGCTTGAGCATTTGGGGTTAGAGGAACTGGGGAAACACAGCAGCTCCTGTTGAGTTTATCAGCAGGGTTTCTTATTCTATCCTTTGCCTTTCCTCACTTCTGGCAGCCTAATTTCAGGGCAAAACAGCATCACCAGAATCCCCCCTGCAGTTTTCTTAAATCTGATTTTATTTGTCTGGCTGGCCAAGTACACTGAAGGAAACGTTTTACTTATTTCTTATGCAGAAGGGACTATCCTAGTCGCATAGGCAGGGAAAGCTAAAAAGTTCCAAGGATTTTTAGACTATGTGATAGTTTGTTGCAGGTTTGGGGGTTTTGGGGGGTTTTGGTTGTTTTTTTTTTCCTTGTTAGCGATCATGGTGATTGGCTTAGGGGAAGACGTATGTCTTGAGGAAGCCATGACTGATTGAAGCGGGAGAGACAGGACTAAACATGCATCATATAAAAAGAGGAAGACTTGCTAAAGAGAACAAAAAGATAAACAAGATAAAAAAAAAGTACATGTGTTCAGAAAGAAGTAGTAGCCCACACACTGTACTCCTACAGCAGGTGGGGGGCTTAAAGAGGATAAAAATATATCTTGGAATCCAAAGAGAATTGAGATGAACACCCATAAATGGGACTTAATATATTAATGTGTGCATTCCTCCATATTAGAATTAGCTGCAGAAAGTAGATTTAGACACATGCAGTCTTCCTTCTAGTCATCCCATAGAACACAGATGTACAAATATGGAGATTTGTATACAGAGATATTTTTCAGTCTCATCTCAGGGCAAAATGACGTTTCAAACCTGCTTTTATCTATAGTAGTGTTTAGGATCTTTTATTCACATAGTTAATTTGCCCTGACCATAATTTTCTTGTCTGATGAGGAGCATTGCTAAAATCCAAGTACTTTTTCAGTGTAGCCTTGGGGGAGAACTACTTTCTTTCAGGGAAAAATGTTTATTGTTTGGTTATTTTTTTCCTTAATAAATGACTGGATTTTGGTTGTAGAAATTCAGCTTTAATCTTACACACAAAAATCGTCTTGGCTAGTGTTTTATTACCTTTGATACTTACTTCTACGGCAGTAAAGCCAAAGGCTGAAACTGCTTCTCTCTACTTGGAAGGAAGTATAAGGATATAAACTCACATTTAATCATAATCCCACCAACAGCCTACAGACTTCTTGCATGTGAATTGATGTCTTTCATAATCATTTCAAAATTGCCTCTCTAAATTGTTTGGGCAAGTAATGATGTCTTCACTGTCTGTTATTTAACAGAGTGCCCAAAAGTTTTATTCGGGTAAATACATTAATTTTAGTTCTTACCGAGAAAATCTTGAGTGAACTTGATTCCTGAAAGAACTATTCTATACATTAATAATTGAAATAGAAGATTCCAATTGTTAGCACATATTTAGAAGTTAAACATTGTACATATTAATCTTTGTAACTATTGTGTAGTACATATTTCCTAAGATCTTCCTATCTCAAAGTGCAGGCTTCTTATCCATAGCAGTATTTTTCATTATTGGTATAAGAAAGACAAGAAACTATGGAAAAGAAACAAATTAATACCAATTTTTTTTTCTTTCTGTGCAAGATAAGCCTGAAGTCAAAGTTTTGACACATGGCAAATGAGTTACACAAATGAATGGATGGAGGAAGAGAATTAACAAGCTTCCCCAACAGAGTGGAAACCATTCAAGCTTCTTGCTGAGCCTTATGTAAATCCTTCAAGTCTGACCAGGCTGACTACTTTAAGAAAGTAATTTCCTGCTGCCACAGACTTTTGATTAAAGAGACTAAAACACAAATAAGTAGCAATGCCTAGTGGCCCACCCGTAAGTGGGAGCCCCCAGGGGAAGAGAGCTGGGAAACTTTGGAGCAGGTCAGTACTAAACAGCCTGACTTCATTCTGGAATTTGCCAGGAGTATGTTGACCACTCTACTGCAGTTTCATAACCACAGTGTCACTCTTTAAAATGGATGACTTAATTTCATGACAAGTTTACTTTTGTACAAAACTAAAAAGAAAGGCTGTTTTCTAACTCTAGAGCTACAAATGTATGTCATCTGAGAATTTTCTTATGCATTGCAGAGCATCTTTTATCTTAACTGTAAAATAAAAAAATCAAATTCTGATTCCATCTGTTGCCTGGAATTGTCCTGTTATCACTGAATTCTACTACTTGAGCAGGAAAAGGAATATGATTTTTTGAAGCAGAATAATTATGGAGTCATTCACCAAAGTGACTCCTTTTTGATATCAAAATGAAAAAAAAAAATCACTTCTCATCAAGGGAGCATCTCCCTCTACATAACAATTGCATAGTGCCTTATGAACATTAAAGTTTATAACAGCAACTTCCCTTTTCAAGCTACTAACTCTAATTATCTCATTTTTCAGATGATAAATCTAGAAACTAGACAGATTCCAAACCACAAGCATCTCTACTGATGTGTTTCTGTTGACTGGAATTTAAGATGGGTAGCACCAGGGTAAATTTAAGAGAGAAGGGGAAGATTTATTCCTGAGAAAGTCAGGCAGAACAGCTTTCTGCTCAGAAACTTATTCTTCTAGGTCAATCATACATCTCAAGGCTCATGTACAGCTGTCTTGGTTTGGTTTGCATAGAAACTACATGATATACATATTAGTTATGACTAGTTACGTAATTTATCAAGCTTATAACTTGGCAACATGTTTAGAATGTAGAATATGCTATTATACAATACCATGTCTTACATAACCAAACACCAAACTTGCAATTAAGGTTGGTAAAATAAACTTCAAAAGTTATACATATCTATATATATATATATACATATATATATAAAATTAAGGAATTTATAATTCTTGTGTTAAAGCAGAAAGAGCAGGATGAACTGCTTTGGTCTAGTCTTGTCATGTTTGATTGTTCAATAAAAAAAATACAGAGTCAGCAGCCCTATAGGATTTAGCATACTCACGTGGCATTTTTGAATTTTCTCTGAAGTGCCCATAAAAAAGAAGAGAGTAAGGACTTAGTCTTGATTTTGAGAATAATTGATTCCAAATCATCCATGGTTAATTTTTTCTCCAGTATATTTCAGTTATCTAAGACACTAAGAAAAAAGGATTGCAGAGGTTTGTTGCATGACAGACAGGAGAAATACTACACTTAAAATTAAAAAAGCTAAAGGTGGTTTTCCACACTTACAGAAAGAGAAGCTGGAAAGACAAAGTTTGATGACAAATCTAAGGTCAGTCTCAGATTGGGAAGGGGGAGGAGGAAGGGCAGGCACCATTTCAAAATAGGAAACTAAGAGTCTATTCTGCTGGTATGTAAGAGCAAGAAAATACAGGGATTTCTGAAGAATCGAAATCTATTTTCCACAATTAATGACTAATGAGGCAGTCATTTTTTTCCTAATTCCAGACTGAAACTCATAGAAGGTTGANAGATGCCGCGATGATGATTTATAACAGTGCATGCGCGAGATTTCGATTCTTTCTCTTCCTTATCAGTTCCTCGGCTCCTCCCGGCAAATTCTTTCGGGGGGGGAAAGTTCAGCTACTGAGTCTTTCTTCTTTTAAAGAAACAGTGTCCATATTCAAAAGTTCAAAAAGTTCAAAAGGGAACATGACGTACACTGTTAAATTTTAATCACTCCAGGACAAAGGTTGAGACTTGTCTGTCTTTCTAGTTACACTGGAGAATCCAAACAATTGTAAGCAAATCAACCGGAACAGACTAGTCCTAGATCCTTTCAACCAGGACAATAAAGGCCACAGCAGTACCAGGGAAAACATTTCCTCATCCATGCTGGACTCCCATTGTCACAAAATAATAATACCACACAAACAGGACATAATGTGGCTTGCCCTACAAAAGGCACTACACACATAGATGCACATAAAAAAAAACAAAAACCCAACCAAACAAACAACAAGAAGAAAGTGGCAGAGAGGAAAGACTTACAGTTAAATTTAGAGGATATCTTTCTAGATACAAGTTCAGGGAATGTGAAATACCGTATAGAAGCTTTTCCACAGGAAACCATAGGGTTAATTAAAGGCTTACTATGCCTTTGAAAAGGAAAAGACTTCTAGGTACATCTACAATACTGAGCATTGAAATCAGGTTTTATTTCACTGCGGATGAGGTGTTTGGTGAACATTTGCAGTCAACTAAATTGCCTGTGTCTGCTAGACAGTTTACTATTGATTAAATCCTCTGAAAGTCTAATTCAGTGGCGGTTATTTGCCACCCACCCACTCCCCACAAACTGTAGGGCTTCAAGAGTGGAAATAGAGCATCTCCAGCTACCCATATAACTTATTTACCCAAAAGGATGTGAGGTACACTTTTAAGTAGCTTAATCCCTATGGTACACATAACACAGCATGTAAATCATATTAAATGCACTACCCTATACCTTTAGAGGCACCAGAAGCCTAAGGTGAATACTTGCCCAAAGACACAATATCACTTTGAATGTACTTCAGTGCTAGAAATGGGCAGATAAACAGCAACTTCTATCAGGATGTTAATCGCAATGTAGTTGATTTGTCAAATAATTTTTTGATGAACGTCTTAACACAGGTTTGGATAACATAACATTACTTACACTCCTGTGAATTCACCACAGTAACTGAAATTCAGAAATCATGGAGTAACTCCTATTAAGGCATTGAGAAATATGTTTTTCTAGTATGGCAAAAACAAATAAGCAAAAACACCCTTATTTCTGACTTATTTTAGAACAAAACATTTTCAGATATGATTAAATTAACTGAAAACTATTTTCTGTAGAACTCTGCAATATCAATAAAACCAAAAAAATCCTGGCAGTCGATTATTACCCCTTGATAAGATATTTCTTTTGTTTATTTTATATATTATATTATTAACAGGAAAGATTTTTAGGACAGACATTAATTATACTTTTGAAGAACGAAAGAATAGAAATAATGGTCATATGAAATCAGAAGTGCATAGAATAACCTTCATTTTGGTGAAAGACAAGCTCTACCAATATACCTTTGATATCACTTTGAACAAATTGTTGCAAATGCAACTTTGATGAAAATGGTGTTGACTTTTAGAGATACTTCTCTATTTATTTATTTCTACAGGTGAGCTCCTTGCATTTTGGTAAGTATTTGCCAAAAACTTTGTTTACAAAGCTGATTACATAATTCCCAAGTAAATTTTGATACACTGAATTTCTCCTAAGTCTTCTGGATTAGTCGCATGGCTTCCCTGGGTTATGAATGCTAAAAGGACAGCTTTCAATCAAGTGTACAACATGAAATTTAATACAAAGAACTATTGGAGGTAAACCTTTATGCTTAAGAATTTTCAGGTATAAAAAAAGCAAGTAAGGATTTCAATATTTACAGAAAAAAATATAAATTAATATTTATTTCTGAATGTAAATAAATATAAATATATTTTTTATTTTGATGATTCATATAGATCTGCTCTGGTTTTACATGATGGATTTGTATTGTTTTGTAGGTTACACAATAAAATTTTAGTAGAATTTTATATAAATTACTAGAAAATAAATATTTAGAGAAAAAGATTAAAATCCAGGAAACAAAAGTCAGGAATTGATGATATAATTAAATAGAAAAATTGCTAAAAAAAAAACAAAACTGGGAAAATCAAAATGCAAAGTTGGAGAAGTTATTCAATGCATATTCCACAGTTTTGATTACAGGTTCATGAACAGTGTTTTTTTCTCTTTCAGGCTGAAAAACTGAATTGAGGTAGGTCAAAACTCCGTATCTGAGGAGAAGACAGTCTGGATTTCAGTTTGGACTTAGCAGCAGGATTTGTACAAAGGTTTCTCAAAATGTGAGGTGTTACACAGGCATCTGGAGTTGATCTTTCTCTGCTCACAAATCCTAAGAGTTAGTAGGGGGAAAAAACAGTAATAAGAAGCAACTTATGTCACATGTACAGGTAACATTTTGGCTACAGCTATCCTGGAATTAAGAAAGATCAGCTCAGCAATTTTCGTTCTCTCTCGGCATGGCACCCATTCTGGAAGTTTCACATTTTAAAGGATTCATATTAGATATGCCATGCTGGGTTCAACATACTATACCATACTACTGAATCTGACTAAACAGGACTTTAAAGCTGCAGTGAGCCTAAAAGGACTAAAGCAGGCATGGAACAAAGGAGCTGCAAATTTCTGTTTAGACTCATTGATGCAATTGTATTTCAGGCCAAGGAAAATGTAAGCAGAGGGCTGAGTGTGTTTGTGACTGGAGTGTATTTGACATACAACAGGAATCATGCCTGGCTAGTGGAAAGCTTGTTTGCTAAAGTCATTATCACCCCTTTCTCTTATTCTTATGTCTAAGCTTTCTGCCATTCTTCCTCTTAACCCTGGAACGTATGCCTTAACCCAGCATGTTCTTTACTTTTTCAAATCCCTCCTATCAGATGCAATTAATTAGATTGCATATGTTTTAGGGATAAAAAAAACAATGGAATATTAAAGTCCCAGACATGTGCAAATCACATATTAACTTTTTACACTGTTCCCTCCAGTAAGTGTTTTTAATATTATGAAGCAATACCCATAGTACGAACAATATAGCCTCCGCTACAGATTTTATTTAAAAGTGGAGGCAGCAATGAGTTGGAAACAAAGTGAAAATTGTAAACCCACTTTTTCTCCGTGTGTCTCTGTACTTCAGGCTAAACAAATGTTACATCGACAAAAGTTTTTTTTTATTTCCTAACCTGGATAACTTTTAGAGACAGTTTTTGTGGCCATTTATTTTTTTTTCAAACAAAGTCCTATTTTTGTTACAAAAGCTTTAATAAAAAATTAATTCTTCATGCTGCAAAAAAAAATACCGCTTCATAAATGAACCACATTCTGGCAGCATGTCAAAAAGAAAACCTCCCTGTGCAGGTAGGTGATTTCAGAGTTTGGTTCTTCTCACACCAGCAGATACCTGTAAATTGCTCTTCTACACCATGTCTCAGTACAGTTGAGAATGAGCCAGAGCACTACACAACAGCTTTCTCCATCATATAGTGTGACATTTTGAGAACTAGTTGAAATCTCCTAGTGGGAGAAAGCTTTTCAGAAAACTTCCGTCGAAGTCTAGTCTAGGAGATTACCAAATGACAAGTACCTGATTGAGAGTAGTAATACCTTGCTTAATAACAGGCCATTTATTCCTGTGAGCCGTTTCTGCTGCAAAACTAAGTTAAGAGCAACTCATTTTGTTGGGAACATGTCTAGTCAGCTTTCATATTGAAGGATACGCAAATAGACTTCTCCACAAACCTTGGTTGCAAATGGCTTCTGCCTTATCAGTTACAATAGTACCTTGTGTCTGCAATTTCTGCTCTATCTGAAGCACTATGTTTTCAGAAGATTTTCTTCTATGTTAGAAAAGTAAAAAAGCCCCAAGTTCCTCATTAATTATGGTGTTTGGATAAAAAGCAAGTCAAATGCACGTAGAAAAAATAATCTCATAATATTGACAACTGATAATCTAGAGCTTTAGTTATGCAAGCCAGAGAGGGCTGTCTTGTAAATGAGCAAATAGAATGGTAACAATTGTGAATTATGAAATATTTTGGCCCTAAGTAAATGACCTAATGAATAGATATCAAATGCATTTGAATTTTACATTATATCAAACTGGATAAGCAAAAAAAAATAAAATACAAAAACCCGCAAACCAAATCACTTTATGCTCATTTTAAGTGTACTGATTGAGATCAACAATTAAATATTTGTCTAGGAGTGCTCTGCCAGATTCTTTTCTTCTTGCTTCAAAATTCCCCACATTTTCTGTGTGTCCCTCTATATATTTTTAACAATTGATCTGTTTGTTAGGAAAATACTAGGCTAGATACCTCTCTGAGAGTAAAGCTGTATGCTACCAATCAAGTCTACAGAATTTAGCACACCTGAAAATCCTGTCTCTCACCAATAATTTAATTCCACAATTATATTTAGCTTAAAAAAAATCCAAAACTTTAGGAAATAGAGGATTACATTTTTAAATATGGCAAACATTATAAATTGTATTTTGTTATGCATGGTTATTGTCCCTGTGAGAGAAACACAAAATCCCAAAAAAAGACTGTAACACCAAGAGGCAGTCTACAAATATTCCATATCTATATTTATTATCTAGCTCCAAAGATGAAATAACCCAAAATTCCTGAGTTCAGATCTTCCCAGTGACAGTGGAGGTATATCAACTATTTATACGTGTATATAATCCACGTATTTCAGTGAATAGCCACAATATGTGTAAATATACTTGCAACTTGAAAGACTAATTACCATGTGCTCAAGACAATTCACCTTTTACTAATTCTAGAGAATAAAGTGCTCTCCTGAACTTTTCTTGAGTATTTCCACATAGCAAGGATAAAACCACCAATGGTTAGTAAATATTCTGACCAAAAGTAGTTCCATTCCTATCACCACCACATCAAGTTGTCAGAACCGTTCTTCTGACAACAGATTAGTGGCAAAGCTCAAAACAGCCTAAACTGCTAAACTTCCTTTATGTAATCTGGTAATATTTAATTAGGAATTTTGTAAAATCTGTATATTTGTCAATATATTTAAATTAACTCCAAATATATGCCATACTTCTCCTTTATATGGATTCAAAGAGCTTCAAAGAAGCATTTAATTTCAGCTGAAAGTATGGAAAGAAATCTGCACATCAGCTCTAACCACTACAGTATTTACAGTAGCTTTTCAGTTCCAAAAAGGATTTATTTTTTTTTCCACTTTAGAAAGGCTACACTTAGCGGAGAAGCACTTAAGACTTAGTGGATCTATTGAGGGCCACAGAATATACTTTCTAGGCCTGATTATGGCATGTTTTAGAAGTTACTCTAATGTGTAGTGAGGTTACTTTGGGCATTGCTGTCAACTTACATCACAGAGTGCATCTACCACAGGCAGCACCAAAAAAATTGGGTAAAGGCAAACAGGGCAGGTGCAGTGCCAGTAATACATTGCCATGTTCATTTCTGGGGACAGGAATGACTGAGAAATATTAAAGAGGGTATTTAGTCTTTTGGAGCAATAGAAGGAAGACTGAAATTTGTGGAGCAATGGAGCAAATTCTGCTTGGCTTGAAACATAGAATGCACTGTGCTATGATGCATATACTTATGCATTTTGTTTTATCAATATGCCAGTAGAAAAATAAAATAAGCCATTAAACCCTGATCTTTAACAGTTTTCTGATATTACAGAGAGGATAATAGCAAATTATTATTCTATTTCTGTTGTTGAAATTTGTATTAAAGGTCAATTGAGTAGGGGATCTGGATCTAGCTCATGAGCTAAAGGTCTAGGGAAAGATACCAATGATTTTTATCATATTTAGATTAAGTCATAAACAGGATTGTATACTGGGAAAGACATAAAAGGAGATAGAGTTAGGGTGCAAGTTGGGCCTGAAATTATTAGAGTTATTGTTTTCAGATTTCAACATAAAACAATTTAGGACTCTTTTGTCTTCATCCTCTCTTATTTCTGGACATTGCATATTCTGATGATTTTTTTAAGGCAAAATACGAAAGCACTTTTCACATAGCTTGTGCATTCCTAGTTCCCAGGCTGTTCCTCAGGAAATTGGATCCAGATGAGTCTAATGACAATGAAATCCAGAAAGAGTAACAGAACTGAAGAACTTAGTTGTGTCACTGGTTTTTTAGCCAATTGCTCTTGTGTTAGGTTTTCTTTATTGGATGGAGATGTTGCACTGCTAGAAAGGAAAAACTATGACCTGGAGTTATTATGAAAGCATTATCATACACAGAACACCTTTATCAAGTGTTTGGTGACCCAGAGGCATAGAAAATAACTGGCTGATCTGCCTCTTGATCTGTATTGACAGAGTTAACTAAAGCTAGAAGTGTGGTCTGGAGAGTCTGCACTGTGACACATAGTGCACCAAGACATCTGTCACCTGTGCATGGCTCTGCTGTGCACCCCTGTGTTCAGCTAACTGCCCTGTCCACCTCTGAGATCTCCTTACCTCTGTTTCTCCAGCTCAGAGCAGGGGTGAAGAATTTTCCATGCAAGACTGAGGATAAAGGGCAGCAGAGTGAAGTGGCTGCCTCAGAACTTCCTTCTGGTTCCTAAACGGTGCAGATGACTCCTCCTCCACCACTTTCTCCTGCTGGAGTCCCCAGGTGGAGAGACTGTGTATGAGGCTACAAGAGGAGCTAATGTTGCTCTCTTTCCTGGTCTCAAACTGATTTTCACACAAGCAGCATAACTCTGCCTGTGGGCAGCAACACTGTATATCTAATAGATATATCTATTCTGTGATCTCTTTGAGGAAACATGGTCAGAATATTTGTAGCCAGTATTGATATTTTTATCAAGAACTAAAAAAATGTAGTCAGGATTAATAGCTTGTGGCTTGATTTTCTACCACATTTTAATTTTTTTTTTTTTATTTATAGTTTGCTCTGGTTTATGTTTAGAAGTGGAACAAAGCAAGTTCATGGAATGCAAGGTGAGAGGTAACTTTGTCTGAACTCACTCATGGCTCCTCCTACGAGTAGAAACACTGCCAACACTGCTAAATTATTTTTCTGGTCAGACTTTTTGTGGCTATGTAAAGGATTTCTATTCTTTTCATTCATTGCATATTTAAAATCATAAAATCACATGAATTGTTTTAATTGTTCTAAAAATCCTAACGTAAAAACATGTTATTTGTATAATAAATTCTTATTTACTGTATCTGAATTTTAATTAACAACAGAGAAAGAATATGATGATCAGAAATACTTGTAACACAGATGAGAGTTTTCATCCATGAAAAATGACTGATTCATTTATATTCGTCTTGTCCATTCATCTAATTTTGACAGTGAGATCTCTCAGTGGCATTCAGCATAGCACCCCTCACTTTGCAGTGAAATTAAATATCCACTCAACACTAAATTGCTTGGCTGTTATTCGACCATGTTCACTCTTAATGCTTTTAAAATCCATTAGCTTTCCTGCATCTTATCTCAGATTGACAGTGTTGTTGTACAGAATGAACAGTTACCATTAAGTCAACTGGAAAATAAAACAAAACAAAAATGTAGCTGTGAAAATCTGAGAGTTTATATGTGTTGACCAGGAAATGCCTGCTACAAATGCTAGGTGTAAAGCCCCATAAAAATGTAGGAATATCAATAGATTTCCTGGGTCCAAATAATGAACATTTTTGTTAAGGTGGTCTGGGTTCCTCAGAATTACCTTTTCTGTTTTCACAGAGAGTTGAAAGAAGATACTGATGTCTGGTATAATTGATTAGGTATTAACATTAGCGGAAGATGACATGAAGGGATAATGATAATGTTTATGATTTATTATAGCTATATACACTGCACCAACTAAACAGTTATTACTGGCTGTATTAGCTCTCTGCAAGGAAGCTGATCTCATACTTGATGTACAAGAGTTTATTTTTCTCACAAAACCTCAACCAAACATTAATCTCTTTCATACAATTTAAACAAGATGTGCATATTTTAGTAGAAATTACATCATAGTAGAGAAGAAACTTGTCAATCACTCCTACAATATTAGTCTCTCTGATTTTGGAGATGGATAGTTTATTTTCTCAAGTCTTAAATACAATTGTGTTTTGACTTTATAAAAGTAACTATTCCTTCTCAGAAGACTTTTATATTCTATAGAATTCTAAAGATGCTGCAACAACAATAACAGCAAATAATAATAACAAATTCTTTAAGTATAGCTTAAAGTTGTGCTTTGAAGTTATTTGGATTTCTAATAGACTTAGCTCTGAAATAAAGCCCTAGTACTTTACAGGCTGACCTCATAGGGATGCAAACCTAGACCAGGCTTCTTGACCTACTAGAAACTCTGTAACAAGTTCAATCAAACACATAATCTGAACTCTTGCAAATTTTGAAATATTTGAAGAAGTTCATATTTGAATCATAGTTCCATTATCTTGGATGGATCTTAATTTTTAAGGGCTATCCTAAGAAAAATTATCAGAACCATGTATTCCAATAAAAACTTCAGTTAAGATATTTTCTCAATGAGATCATGTAACAAAAGCTATTTCATTTTCCATATTTTAGGACCTAAGCTCATGGTCTACTGTTACTCTGACACCCCTAATAGTTACCATATTGCAACCTTGTTTTTTGAAAATAGTTGTCAAGAATTCAGAATTTCCACCAGAATAATTTGGCTGAAATTAGTTCATAGCTCTTCATCCAAAACTGACCCAAAAGCAAAGTTATAGTTACAGCGGAAGGCAGGTAACTTACTTGTTCTTGTGGACAGTTCAAGAGACATAGTTTATAGATGAAGACAAAGACAGAAAAGAACACTGTAGTTAGTGTAGGCTACACTTTTCTAGCTCTACATCTAATAAAATTAATAAATGTCATCTTTAGCATGCAGGCATCAAAGAAGAGAATATACACCTAAGCTGAAGTTCATTCTTCCCCTGCTTGAATTGGACTGGTAACTGTTGAACAGGAAAATAAGAGAATGCTCGCTTCACCATTTCTTGAGCATGATTTTCTTATGACAAATTTGACACTCTGCACTAAATTTACAATTTGTAAGAACATCCTTATTACTTCCTGTACAGCTAAGCATAAGCAAAGTTTCTTGTGAAACAGCATACTAAAAGAAAGTCTTGGAAAATTCCATAAAAAACCTTAACTAAGCTTAAGTATAGAGAATCAAAGTCACATCACACCAACATTCAACTTTCTCTGTCCACCACAAGACATGTGCTTTGACTAACTGACTCTTTCTTGCAATAGGCACAACAAATCTCCTGCAGATAAAATCTTTGTACATAAGAAACCGCTTTCATAGCATTTTTTGTGATTGATAAGTTTTCTAGAGTCATCTTTTTTACCTTAAACTTCAGCCTTTTCATTGAGCATCTGTTAGCTAAAATGAGGCCTATAATAAACATTTATGTCCCTCTTTATGCTGATTGTTGTTTACACCTATGTGGCAAGTCAGTAGGAATATATTGAATATTTATGTAGCAAGAAATTGCACCTCCAGCCTATTAAACACTGAGTGGAGCAGCTGGGATTTTCTAAATGCATTCAGGCCACTAGCTGCATCCATTATTTATCTGCATTACTAGCTGCATTTGCAAAGATTGTTCACTCTCTTTAAACACCTGATGACATCTGAATGGGAGCACATCCTTCTTAATCCCCTCAACAGCTCCATTTGTTTTGAACTATATTCTGGTTTGCATTCTTGTTATGATGAAGTAGCAATTTGAGAAAGTCAAAAACCATTACATGCTTTTTAAGAAGAAGATACTATTATGGAGCCCACTGGCTACTCTTAATAATTATCTATGCCTCAAAGCACCAATCAGGCACAATTTTGTTATGTGATCTGTTGTGTACTTTAGTGATTCAAACCATTGTATGAGGAAAGACTTGTTACAAGAAAGTCACAATCTAGTTTAAGACAGGAGTTAAAAGAATGGCATGAGAGGACGAGGAAAAGGGAAAAAATGTAAGAACTGTGGTTACATGGATTTACTTTAGAAACTACTTATAAACCCATTGCCTGGCACTTGTAATGAAATGATTAAAATTAAGAATATTATTTTATTCCCTTTAAAAAATCCTACCTATGCAAAAGTATTTGAAGCAGTATTTTTTTAAATTGTTTTTCCTGAATGTAAATTCAATTCTGTCAGGGCTATTCCCAATGATTAGTGAAAGTACCCAAGACTGGAAAGGTATGAAGAGGGAAAAGAGTAGATTGTTTCAAGTCTGTAAGACCAGTTGTGGCATGAATAGCAGGCCTCAAAGTCAGCTACAGTTCCTTGATTCTGACATCTTCCAGCTACACTGTTGGTAACAGAAAATTTGAAATACAGCTTATCCTTCCTAGAAAGAAGTAAGATCAGGAAACCTGATTACAGTGTAATATTGTTGCAGCCCGGGTTATTGTATTAAGGGATGAAGGTGAGCATGGAGATTAAAGGTAAACTTATGTTTATACACTTACAACAAAAGATAATAATTCATAACATTTGATATTTCAGACCAATGATTAATATACCTGTTTGAAGATTTTGTCAAATGATTCCTCTCTTCTTAAATGATACCTATTTTCTCTCATAGCATTAGTGCTAGGCTAGCAATATGTTACCTCCTGCAGAGTTTTACATGTATTTGTGTAATGTAAGGTAGACTTTATTAGAATATGTATATTTGACAATACTTTGAACATAGTGAAAATACTTTTGTTTCCATTCACCTTGTCCTAATTTTGTATCAAAAGTTTCATAACTAGAGCTGTTCCCTTTTAATGAGCTAATAATATCCCCTGCAAATCTTAGGTATAAGCAAGAGCCTTCAAAACTGAAATCTAGAAGTTTAAAAGTTTATGTAGCTCAAAGGTAAGGTATGAGAAAGCATATGTATTGGTTTATGTTAAGGCTTAATCTCTGTTAGTATAAAGTCATTTCTAAGGTTTTGGTATTGTCCATCTATTTCAGCAGTGCTTATGGTTGCATTATCAGTATAGCATTCTTCAGTGATGGCTTCATTTTGTGTTCCCTGTATTATATGATGAGCTGCTGGCAGATAGCAGTGCCATTGGTCTTTCTTCCAGAGATCCCAAAATACTTTACATCTATCAAATCCCAGTCATATACTTTACTATGCTAAACTTGCTGCTACAGAACTTAACTGAAACTGATCAAGACATACTCAGTTCTTTGGGTCAAGGAAGATATAAACAAAAGAAAGTACGCTAGAGTCTTGAATGTGTCTATACATCTGTCTAAGGCAAGGAGATACAACAGTATCCACTTCACACACAAAGAATAAAAAAGAAACAAAAAGACTAAGACAAAAAGGTTGAGAAGTTTGGCTGGGGTGAACATGTCAGTGAAAGAAAAAGGAGGAGAAAATAACCTTAGAAGCATATCCCATTGTTTTGCTTTACCCACCAACTCATTCTTCAATGATGGGACTTCACACTGTCCCACACTTACTGGGCATAAATCATGTTGTCATTCCTATTACTCATTATTGCCTGGAACAGTAGTTATTTCTACTTGGATACTCTTTTCTGCTTCTTGCTTTTTCATACTTATCAATAGGATAGGTGTTTCCACATTTTTTTTAATGAATGCCACCAGTTACAATTTTTGAAAATATTTTTGTCATGGTGAAAAATCCACTTTCTAAAACAGATAGTTTGAAAGCATGTGCTTATACTTATGAACAAAAAAATGCTCCAAACTGTGATTAGATACTGTACATTATTACAGGCAATTAGCAAAATTTTATGTTGGCTGCAGTAGGATAAGTGCCAGTCAGAAGAACATCGTGTTTCAAGGACAAGAGAAGAATCTACTGTGGAAATACCTCTGGAACTTCAATCTTGCTTTAATTTTGGACCAAATTAGATCTTTAATAACAAGTGCGGTCTCATTAAAATACGAAAAAATTTACATCAGGATTTTGTCTTTAGATTGGTTCCTCATATCAGAGAATTGTTCATAGTTTGTTACTGATTACTTCATAGTCACTTCTACACTTATAATCTAAATCATCAACAAAAATCACTCCAGTATATCAGAAACAGTGATCCAAATATTTCAAGTGCACCAGAAAAAATCTTGACAGGAGTTTGGACACTCTCCACAATAGAGCTAAGATTTTGCTGTAGCAGTAAGGCATCATTGATCATAAGTTGAAAACCAAATCACACCTATTAGTGATCATACAAAACTAAAGATTCTTTGCCTATCTTAGTCAAATATCAATTTATGAATTCATTTTATTTCAAAGTATTTCCAGAAGGAAATTTGAGGTATTATCTACTCCATTCCTTCTCCTCTGTTATATGTGCCATTATGACAGATACACTTGCTACGTTGTTCTTATGTGCTACTTTCTTCTAAATATCTGAGATTATAAACAGATAGTATAAACATGGGGAGAGTACTGTCCTATGCTTCAGCACTGACAGACAATAAATTCTACTTTATTTTCCATTTAAATTGAATGGAAACTTTCTTCACCTGCTCACAATTCCTGACAAAGTGAACATCCGCTTAAAGCTAACAAGGGAAACCTTGTGGTTGGAGTCTTCTAAAGGCCTCCAGATCAGGAGGAGTCTGTTGATGAAGCATTCCTACTCCAGCTACAGGAGCCATCAGGCTCACAGGCTGTTGTCCTGCTGGGGGACTTCAACCACCCCAACATTTGCTGGAATAACAATACAGCAAACATTAGGCAATCCAGAAAGCTCCTGGAGAATCTGGATGAAAACTTCCTAACACAAGAAATAGACACCCCTACCCGAGGTGGGGGGTGCAATACTTGATCTA
>VWZO01020178.1:243597-307197 GCA_013396975.1 Bucco capensis
TGCACACTGGCAGCCCAGAAGGGCAATCACATCCTGGGCTGCATCAAAAGAAGCGTGACCAGCAGATCAGGAGAGGTGATTCATCTGGAATACTGTGTCCAGTTCTGGAGCCCTCAATACAGAAAGGACATGGATCTGATGGAGCGGGTCCAGAGAAGGGCCACGAGAATGATCAGGGGGCTGGAACACCTCTCCTACAAGGACAGGCTGAGGGAGCTGGGATTGTTCAGTCTGGAGAAGAGAAGGCTTCGGGGGGACCTAATAGTGACTTTCCAGTACCTAAAGGGAACTTATGAGAAGGCTGGAGAGGGCCTATTTACAAAAGCCTGTAGTGAAAGGACAAGGGGCAATGGTTTTAAATTGGAGATGAGTCGATTTAGACTTGATACTAGGAAAAAGTTCCTTACCACAAGGGTGGTGAAACACAGGAACAGGTTGCCCATGGAGGTGGTTGAGGCCCCATCCCTGAAGGCATTCAAGACGAGGCTTGGCAGGGCTCTGGGCACTCTGATCTAGTTGGGGATGTCCCTGCCCACTGCAGGGCAGTTGGACTAGATGACCTCCAGAAGTCCCTTCCAACCAAAATGGTTCTGTGATTCTGTGATATACATATGCATATATATAGGAAGGCTTTAAACCTAGGCTAAATAAAGCTATATAAGGCACAAAGGCTGTATTACATGACATTAGGAGGATGAATTTAATCTATATCAGTCTATCTCACATCTATCTCCTTACATCTATGATAGTATTAGAAATCATATCAAATGTGGTCCATTTTTTTTCATTCTGATTAATCTCAAAAGCCAGTTCTAGAACCTATTATCTTATTAATTTCTTTCTTTTGTGAAATTAATTAGTAGTGTTTGACATTTTACTTGTTTCTTTCATTGAATCCATTATCTAATCACAGCTAAAAATCCATGAATTTTAGGTGATGTCCCATTTTTCTAGTAAGACTTATTAATGAAATGGCTTTCATTATACAGTGACTCTTCACCTTTAATTTATTTATGGAATTCTAGGAAATGTACTTGCCCTAGCTCAGTTCAAACTTTAACAGTGTGTCACTTCAGCTTAGCAATTGATTCTCTGCATTTAGAATCCAGTTTCTCTTCTTTGCTGATCTGTCACTCCTCTCCATGAAGGTTTAAAATGTCATGTTTTTATTGTTTCTGTTTCGTAAGTTTAATTATGTATGGTATATTTATTGTGACATGTTATGTATTTATTGCTTTTAGTCTTGATCACACTAGAGGTGGAATGAATTCTTATGATAACATATTTTAGGAAGATATTTCAAAGAAGAATGTAATCACATTAGAAGAATTAAAAAAATTAGAATACCAAAGAAAATCATTGACTTTTCTGAGACAATGTGAACAGCAGACAAATAAAACTGTGTCACTCCTGGTTTCAGTTGGGATAGAGTTAATTTTCTTAATAGTTGTTAGGGTGCTGTGTTTTGCATTTAGTGTTAGAATAATTTTAATAACACACTGATCTTTTAGTTGTTCCTAAGTAGTGCTTATCCTATGTCAAGGAGTTTTCACTTTCTCATCCTCTGCCAGCAAGCAGATGTGCAAGAAGCTGGGATGGAGCATGACCAGGACAGCTGACCTGAACTAGCCAAAGGGACATATAGTGTTAGGCCTGGTGTCCTTGAAAAGCCTATTAGACCTTAAGGGATAGAAGTGATATGTGGTTAGTCAAGCAGGACCTGCCTGTAGTAAACTCATGTTGGCTAGGTCTGATCCCCTGGTTTTCCTGCACATGTGTGATGGCACTCAAGGTGATCTGCTCCATAACCTTCCCTGGTACCAAGGTCAGTCTGACAGGCCTATACTTCCCCAGGTCTTCCCTCTTGTACTGGTGTCACACTGGCTAGTCTCCAGTCATCTAGGACTTCCCCAGTTAACCAGGACTGCTGATAAGTGACTGAGAGTGGCTTGGCAAGATCTTCCAGCAGCACCCTCAGCACTCTCATGTGGATCCCATCCAGCCCCATAGACTTGTCCATGTCTGTCCGGAGCAGCAGGTTGCTAACTGCTTCCTCTCACATTATGGGGATTTCATTCAGTCCCTCATCTCTGTCATCCAGCTCAGGGGGCTGAGTACCCTGAGGATAACTGGTCAGACTATTAAAGACTGAAACAAAGAAAGCATTAAGTACCTCAGCCTTTCCTCTTCCTTGGTGACAATGTTTCCTCTCCCATCACATAAGCGATGGAGATTCTCCCTGGTTCTCCTTTTGTCACTAATGTACTTGTAAAAACATTTTTGTTACTTTTTACTGCAGAAGGCCAGATTAGTTTCAGAATGGTTTTACTAGAACAAAACAGAGAGATGTCACAGTTAATGAATTAAAATATTTTAAGCATCTTTTTTAACACATCAAGATGTAATTTCTTGTATTATAACGTGTACTAACTTCTCAAGCTATTTGCCTTAGATTTCAGAGCAAGGAGCTATCGGAATGTTATGGTTAATGCATGATTCCATAAAACCCAAACTGCTGAAATTATCATAGCAATGCAAATCATAGCATTGCAAATTCCAGACTCTTTTCTACATACATGGGGTTTAGAAAGTGCTTAGGGAAGAAATTAAGAATATTATATGTTCTATGTAGGCTTATGCACATGGATCTGCAAACATATGAGTTTGTTCCAAGCAGAACTCAGCTTGATGTTTGCTGAAGCTTCTGAGTCTACACTTGACAGCAACCTCAGTCAGAGCTGCCCTGAAAACACATAAACAAACTCAGATTGTCCATGGATCTTATGAATGTGTATCCATTTTTCCTTAATGTCCTTAAGAAGCACATAAATGATCTTCTCCAAATTTTAAACACAGGAAAGTAAACATCAGAAAGAAATGCTTTTGACCACAATAAATGTAAAGTCTGTTGCAGAGGTCTGACCTAAAATGTGCTCTATTGGACTTTCTTTCTGTGAGTATTCAGAAGGAAAATTAGGATAGAAGACACATTATTTTCATTCTTTATTCATGTTTTGGTATTGCCCAGAACTCAATTAAAATCAGGCCTCATTATCCTGAGCACTATCAAAATCATATATCAGAGGAAATTTTATGCCATATGAATGAAAAAAAGTCTGTGTTTTTCAGTGCTGCATATACAGTCTTAAAAACATTTCTACTGAGATTATTTTTATTCATGAGTGGCCAGGCCAGTAACATTTTGAAAATGCAAGATTTTATTATGGAATAAATGTCATTCTCTTGCTCACAAAAAAGCAGCATAGAAAACCAGGTCAGGCAACGCCGGTTCTGAGAATTATCATTCTGACATGATTATGTTGATTATCTATAATCAAAAAACCAGCCTCAATTATCTGTAATCAGAGCTGTTCAAAATGTTTGTAATGAAGTCCTAAGCTTCACTGGCCCTGGGAACATTTTAGCACTTTAGAAAAAGCAGGCATGCCCTCTGTGTTGGTGACTTTGAGGACATGATAACACAAACGAAGCAGTACCTAACTGGCATTATTCAGAGTATGAATTACCTCATTCACAATACTTTTTTTTTTTCATTTTTAATTCATTGTCTGACATGCTGCCTCATCTTGATAAATCTGCTCAGTCTCCCTGCAAAATCCCTTCCTTTTCTGCCTTCACAGACAGTTCTGGTTTTCCCTCCAGCACCTTTTAAGCTTCCTCCATTTTCTAAATTCTGCTTCTATTCCTCACATGAACAGAGGAATAAATTCAAACTAATCTACTTTACCTAATCCTATTTCTCTTTTCTTCTTGGTTTGGTTGTGGTTACTGAAGATGTGATAAAATAGAGTTTTACTTGTTAAAGATTTTATACCACAAGTCACTGTGCGCTGGAATTATTTTTAGAGATCAGAATAAACTTTTTAAATGCTAAAATATACAAATGTGCAATAGATATGAAGGAACTCCTCTAATTGGACAAGTATTTTACATGCTGCCCATCTGCCATCTATATCTTGGAGCAGTTTTATGAGGGAATAAGGAGGGTTGCAAGAACTAAAACTGAAAGGTGATGGAGTATACAGTTCATGTTGTATGAGCAAGGAAACACTGATTACCTTCCATCTCTTCTGTCACTGCCATACATGCACCCAAATCCACCTTGCATAATATTCTAGTTGAATATTACTGGAGATGCAACACAATACTCAGATCAGCCCAATAAAAAGCAAGAAGTAGAAGCATCATAGAATATCTCTGTTTGCATGTTTCTGGTTGAAATGAATCAGAAAAAACTTCTTTGGAAAGGAAATGGAGGAAGAAGAAAATTGAAAGAAGAGATCTTTCTTTTTATTAAGAAAAAAAACACATATTCATCAAATGGTAGATCCACTGTAGATTCCTGAGCAAATTATGTTTCTTTTTAACTTTCATTATAGACTCATATGGCATAGAAATAAATGCATTAAAACCATATTGATCAGAGAGTTATTGGTATATGTTATCCTAAAAATCATCAGTTGGAAATTTGTATCCTTTTTGCACTGGGAGGGATCACACACTCATTCCTCCCATGCCCTCAGAAATTCAAATATTTTCAATGTAGTTCATTTTATTTTCATTTTTCTGAACCTTAGTTTGAGCTATCCAAAATTAGTTATGTGCAACATGATTTCTACATCAACCATTAACAATGCTCATTATTTAATTAATCTTTCAAACTGTATTTAATGGAGACTTAAAGCAATGGTTACAACTGTCTCCAGAGTGCCCATTCATTGCATATTTCACATGCAGAGAGAATTTTGTTTGTTTAATCACCACAATTTTTCTCTATCAATTCAATTTGCATAAGGGCTGGGCAAGTGAGCAGGCTGAAAAATTGAATCCAGCTAATGTTATTGATTAGGAAGATCTGACTCCAAAACTAAGCTTCATTAATTATCTTGGCTTCCACTTTAGAAAGCAGAAATTTGAAAGTTTTTACTTACATTACTTCATTGCATGAAGCATCTATATCATTTATGATGTCTATATCATTACAGACTCATTAACTGCACATAGTCTTTAATGTGACAGGTACTGTGTCATCAGCTTGTACATAATGTTGCAATTTTAGAGTCAATACAAACCCAGAAATGACTAAGTTTTGTGGACTGCTAAAACTGTAAAGTTCTATTTTCAATACTAACCTAAAGGAAGAAGCAAAGTTATTAAGGACTCTGATTTAGGATTTAGGTCTCTTGCAAACCAATTTTCAATTTTCATGAAATCCTAGCATACCTAATACTAGGTTCCAGTGGATTTTCTACATCAGACAAATATACTAGAAAATGTTTGTTGCAACATTTTAAATAAAATATATTTTAGTTTTTACTTAACAGAAGAAGAAAGATCGAATATGTAGCTTAAGTACACACAACTGAGAAAACTGAAGGGGAAAAAAGAAAAGCCAACTTTAAATATGTCTTAATTCTACAACATATATATATTCATCATTGTAAAACAACTTTGAAACTAAGAGTACAGTACAGCTAAATCCAGGATTCCATATAGAGTTTTATTTTCTACCATCTTGAAGTGTATTCAGAGTAAACTGCTTATCTGTTGTTCCACATACTAGCTGTTTAGGATGTAACCAGCTCTTAAGTTGTGTCATTGAAATGTCAAATGGTCCCCCAAACATATTTTTTGCTTTGAACACAGACTTTTCTCTGTTTATTTCTAGTGTGCTGGCTTCAGCAGTTTCATTGCCATTAACACAGTGTTATGTGGGATGATTATATGTTCATTCTTTTCAGAAAACTGTGCAACTCCTCATGCAAAACATGGTTGTGTGAGAGAGATGGATGGCAGACCAAATAGGAGCATTTAACTCTCAGAAGCAAACATAAAATATTGATAACTTCTAAGGAAAATGCATGTGATTTTGCAGACTGAGAAGAGATAGAAAATGGTGCCTAGGCACAGATCACGCTCCAACAATTCATGGGCATACTAAAGCAGCTCAACATCAATCATGCTGCTTCTAACTCAAATCTTGTTTTTCCAGTGTGCATTATCCTAGTGGATTTCACTGTTTGCTATCTATCACTGAAGAGAGAAGGACTGTTACACAGAAAGCTTAGGAGGTAATTACCTTTACAGTCTCGAACTTCAAATATACTAGCAGGTAAATAACTATGCTTAAATAGTGTTGAGCCACTCACCAGATTAATTCAACTAACAGGTCATATTTTAGACTACCTGAAATATATTAAAGTCTCTTCTTTTAAAACAAGCCGAGCAGTCCTTTGAGCTACCATTTTGTTGAACATCCCAATCGCAACATCCACAAAGCTAAGGTCAAAATCATCAACAATAATAAGGTAAGAAAATAAAGCCAAAGTCATATGGAATAGAATAGTCCTTTTGAACTCTTGCAAGTATTTTCCAATCCAGACTAATTATATATTCATTCACCCAAACAGCAAATCATTCATTGTTAAACTTCATTTATTGTAATGCATATAAAATAACTCAAGTACTGTGTTTGCAAAAAAAAAAATAAAAATTAGTGCCCAAGAAAAAAAATTAATCCATTTCTCTCCCTCCTAGCTTTCTTCTAACAACCAGAGCTTCCACTTTAAGACAGCAATTTAAAAAAACTGAAAAGTTTTTTTTAATTTTCTGAGACATTTTGATTCAAATAAAATGTTTTTTTTTCTTAAATCTTGGACTAAAATCTAGAATTTTAAGAACTCTTTAAAAATTTAATTTCTCCTTGATTTTTCAGTTGTAGTCCACTCAGCAAGAAGCATACTTCAACAAGAATTAGCAGCAGAAAATAACAAAATTTAACTTGATCTGGGAATGCCCTGGGACAGATGCCAGCTCTATCTCTTCTTGTTTGTGAGACTTACCATGCCTGTAATTCCACACCATGCAATCCTTTTCAGTAGGAATTTGTGCATGTCCTGCATGTGTGAACAAGAGATGGTTACTGATGACATAAGCAGGAAAGCCTTGGAAGCCTATGCTATGGAGTAAAGATATCTCTCTGACCAGATGTGAATTCCTGCTTGACTGTCAAACCTAAATTCAATGAGACAGGTTGAAAAGCTCTTTGCCTAAAAGCAGCAGCTCCATCCTCAGGAGCAAGGATATTGGCTAATGATGTGTTTTGCTCTGGCTTTTTCCCTGGAGAATAAAAACTTGGCACGGGCTGAGCCTAAGAGGGAAAAATTCATGTTGAACACAACTGAATTGCTGACACCAACAGAGTGATGTTTCCAGGTTTATCCATAAAGTCGCTCTCAGTATAAGAAGTCTGACTGGACACTTATATAGACAAATACAAACCTAATTTCACAGATAGATCCAGGTAGCCTGATGGTGACCAAACTAATGTCTCTCTCAGACCTAGATAAAACAATGTTGAAAAAGCATCTGGTGCTTTAGATTTATCCAGACTGGAGCAGACATGATCCAATTTCCCTGACCATTAAAGAATGACTTCTGTGACTGGCACGTGATACCTGAGCAAGCTGGATACTTTGTGATTGGTTTTCAGAGGTAACCAACACCCTCAAGTTCTGATTCCATTTTGCTTCATTTATGGCATGCAAATATACACACAGTTATCTTACTTCTGTTGATTGTGCCTTCTTCTTTTCTTCTTTATCTTCTTCTCTTGAATAACAGGAATCTATAAGCCAAGAGTTCCTTGGTGGCTATATATGAGGGGAAAAAAAACACCTTCAGAAGTAGCTAAAGAAGTTGTATTTTTTGAACACCAGAGTAAGAAGTAGAAGTAAAGCCCAAGGTGAGGGCTTGAACCATAGATTTTGAGTAGTTTTTGAAACACAGATCTCAAGAGATTTTCACTGTGGCTATATTGGCAACTAGGAGGAGAGTTGTATGTTTTATCAAATCCTGCGTGGAAATCCAGTGAAATAACACTCAGTATTCACATTATAGAACTTTTGCTTCTACTTCCAGAAGAATATTTAGTAATCTTTTATTACTTTTTTTTCTCTTGGAGTATTTTAATTTTAGGAAAACAACATTATAGAACAAGAAAAAAATTGCAGGAAAATGGGAAGACCTATGTGTGAGCATTCATGTGTGTTTCTAACTTCAAGTCCATAAACATATCAATTTGAAAAATAAACAGTTGTACAAAAGACAGGACAGTTAAAGATCATAGCATACAGAAGTTAAACTTCAATTTAACTGTGACATATAGAAAGTCATAATTCTTTTCTTTTTAAAGAAAAAATTACAGGCCTTCAATGATTACTGGTTACAGACCCTCTATACTGGTTTTCTCTATCCTTACTTGATAGGTAAATATGACTTCTCACTATGCCCTCCAAAAGACAGTTGCCTACATCTCACCATCTAAAGTCAGAACAAGAGATAACCTATTATTCACAGGAGACATAGATGGGAATTCAGATGGAGAGAGGGATTTGCTGGAGCTGTTGCTGCAGGCTTGCCGTGCTGGCTTAGCTCTGAAGGGATAAGTGGAACAACCAGAGGAAGTATGTCCATCACTGACAGATATGTGTGGGGTCTCAAACACAGGAAAAACAGACTGTACTGTAACTGGAAAGTGAGGTGAATTTGAGCAGAGCCAGTTGCTCTCTAACATCCTCATTTACTTACTTTAGGAACATCAGATTAACACATTTTATAAAATAGAAGGGGAAATGCTTTAAGCACATCCATTGAACTCAATGCAAGGTTTGCTTACAGGTTTGAGCCTTAGAAGAAATCAGAGTTCTTTGAGAGCTGACAGAACATCTTTCTTTTCTTTATGTTTCCTCTGCAAAGAGTCAACAAAAGCTCAGCTACAAAGAATGAGCCAAAATATTCTGTCTGCAACTAAAAGAGCTGAAGAGATTTGCACTTCAAATAGTAATAAGCTACATGCTAAGTCCTAATTGAGGACTTCACTCTCTCCCAAGATAGATTTTTTTTGTTCATTAAGCACCAAAGAATCCTGCATCTTTACATTATGGCATTTCAGAAGATAGAGATCAGTCAAGACAAAGAGTGTATTAGAGGTATATATATTTTCTCCCAAAGAGGTTTTAAAGTCATCCAAATATTTCCTGTTTAGTCTGTCTTCTAATGAATCTTAGACCGTGTTATTTCCTGTGTGTTAGCAGTGTTGTTGATTAAAGCAACAGAATTATTGATAACAACATTTAACATCAGCAGGATTTACAAATTCCAAAATTCCTGCTAGACTAACTTCCTAACCAAGTCAATTAAATTTGCAGGGCAGAATTTCTATCAGATATCTGCAATAAAATTTCTCTCTGGTGGTATTTGCTCAGATGCTAGATAGCAGTGTCAAATCTTGGTTGGGTCTACAATAGATTAGTTATACATTCATTCAGCTCCTGAAATCCATCCTAGTCTTTACCCTGCTAAACAATAATGGAAAAGGTCATGCCAGGTCTAAGTGTATTTTCTTTGATTGATGAATATCTCAGATATGTGTTGGCTCAGAGTTTAACCAAGACTAATATTCTGCTTTTGCACAGCGGTAGCTGTAAAAAATTAAATTCATGCTATATGCAGTTCTGTTCAAAAGTTTACAGAAGGGATATTACCTCTCCTACAAAATCCAACAATGATTAGAATCTGTGATTACAAAGAATGGCATTGCACTTAAAAAGACAGTCAAGAGAAATGATAGGTCAAATCCCTTAGGTACATCTTTAATTCATAAACTCTGTATTAGGCTTCTCTATGCAAAATATCTACTCAAGGCATCTTTTTGTCTTAATCTTGAAATTTATATGGAAAATCAATTACCCCATCACCTCATGGGAGCTGGCTAAAGGCCTCTCATTTATTGACCTTAATATAATATGAGGATCTGATAAAATAACTGAAGATTGACCTGTCAGGAGAGGTTTGTTAGATAAAGTCATCTTCCTGTCATGTCAATAAAAAGGTTTGTCTGCTTGGGTACTTCCACAAACTGAACTGGATAGTCTCAGTTTGCATTTGCTACGGTTTAGTCTTCTCCGGTAGGATGCAGTTTGAGTCTAATTAAATGTCTATATGCAAGTTTTTCCACATGCTCTAGGTACCTTGGGTCACATTATTATCAATGGATACATACTCATCAATGTAGTCAATGGAACCTAAACAGCAATGGGATTGTCCTGAAGATAGTAATTGAATTAGTGACTAAATCATCCTCACAGATGCACATGCATTTCTCCTTTGGATTTATTGGTTTGTCCAATGCTTATGTGTCCAATATGAAAGCAAATCAGCAAACAAACTAAAGGCTCAGTCCTTCTGTAAGTACAGAAAATAACCACTACTACATCTCTACAAGGACTTGGAGAAGGAAACCATAGGTGAAATAAAATATTGTTGAAAGGAATCAAATATCAATCTTGTACATGCAGCACTGCTACCTGATGTTCAGGCAAAATACTGTCCACATTGAGTGCTGATTGTGTAGTGGGTTCATGCTAGCCTTCAGCTCTATTTATTTTACATCCTTTTCCAACCACATAATACAGCTACTTACCCCCTTCACTGATTGCATATTTTATCATTCAAATGCTTAAATTTTACTTCTCTACCATTTTAAGAGTTTCTTCCAAAAGTTAAATACAGCCATAAACTTGTGTTTCTCTAGAACAATTTGAAAATGTATTTTCACAGATTCTTCCTTGTCTCTCTTGTAATTTTCACTTCTTTCATTATAGGAGTGGCTGTACTGGGATTTTTATGACAAAGTTGAAATGGATAGAAACCAGAGCTGAACTCCAGTTGTTGCCATTGATTTAATTTCTGTTCCAATCCACTTTTGAGGGAGAAGAGTACATCAGAATACAGTCAATGCTACATTCCAGTTACATTGAATACAGCAGAAAATTGAACTGGAGAAGTTCTCTGATAGTTTGTAATTTTCAGGCACATAGTTTCAGCATTTTAATCCCTCTTAGGCACCTTAATGAAATATAAAAGGGATACACTGTTGGGAGCTGAAAATAAAAGAAAGCATTTGCTAAATAACAAGCAGGTCTTTCTTATATTGGGGTGCAGTGAAATGCCACTGAAATTACTTCATCCATTAGTGGGTATGTTTTGTTTCCTTCCTAAAGAGACACTGATCCGTGTGAAAATTTCTAAAAGGACTTCAGACTTGCGTCTAATTTTTATTCTCACATTAATTGTCTTAGTATTTGACTAATCAGTTTGTCAGTGTGACTAACTATGGTCACAAAATGTGACAGTGCATTTATATTACTGCAGAATAAGGATCAAGTAAAGACAAAATCAAATCAATCTCAGGAATCATTATATTTAAATACACTTTTATTTAGAAATATCATCATTGTAAGAACAACAAGAAAATTAAGAGCATTTATACATGAGTTTGCACCTAATTTGTTTGCCTTAGGGCAGATTTTCTTGGAGACTCAGCTCAGTCATTTCACCTGTAAATCAATAGAGCCTAATTTTGCATGTGTATGCTGTACTGTAAATCAGAAATGATCATTCACATCACTGCCTCTATACCAAGTAAGCCCAGTCAGGACTGGGCACAGAACTATGAGCCATATGTTCTTAGTTATAGATCTCTTCCTTTTTTGATTAATTACCTGGGACAGATAGATTCTACTTTGTGACTGAGCTGCTAACAAGCTTCTGAGCACACATCTCAGAGTGTATTTCAGTTGATGTCAGGTTAGGATGAGGCAGAAGCACCAAACCATACCATCAGCAATCTAACAAATATCTAGTGAACCTCTGTCTCTTCTAAGTACTCATTTAATCACATTCTTACAGTAACAAAGAAAATGTAAAAATACTGTTCCTGCCCTTTACATATTTTTTTTAACATGGTGTTGTTACTGTGAAAGCAGAAGACATTCTCATATCTGCTGGAGTTCCTTCCCAACTTGAGACTGAGGGAGTGAAAAGAGATTTAAACACTGCGTCATTTAAAGCTTAAATCTGAATAAGATTCTCTAGAGACACAATTAGAAATAAATTTAATGTTGCAGTGAAAAAAAAAAAAGGTCTAGTCTCTGATGTGGAGAATGCAGAACCAGTTCAACTGAGTTTGGCATGACTAATGTACTGGTACTATGTGCTTCAACTGTTTCCAGGCTCCTTGTGCTGACACAGCCGATCAGAACTAAAATATTATCTACATGAGGCTGCTATAAACATTTAGGCATTCCTGGACAGAATCAGTGAGGTATAGATGCCATATGAAATATTAAGCCAGATTACATCTGTTCTTCAGAATAAATCAGTCAGATGTACTTCTGATTGAAACCTTTTGTCTTGTTTACTTCATGGAAAGAAAATGTCACTTTCAGTGGTACTTTGCGTTTGTGGTATTCTTGCTATGCTTTGAAAAGAATTTTGTTTTGGACTATCCAAAGAGACTCACAGCTACTTGTGGTTTCTCTGTGGTGTTAGGATGGTCTCTGTGACTGCACCCATACCTGGAAAGAAAATTATTTATCCTTTCCACAGCGAGAAAGGTCAACTAGTAGTATTATCAAAAACTCCACCTGTCATGTTGGCATTCTTGTCACAAGTGAAATGCTACTGAGATATTGGCTGGTTATTTTCTTTTGCCCATGAAGACTTACTGTTTGAAATTTCTATGTTTATTCTTTTCTTTAATCTGAAATAAGAAACATCCAGTTGAACATACCCATGTTTGATGTTTTGGAGTAGAGTAAGTGATAATTCTCTGTGAGAAAACCAACAGTCAATAGAGAAGGAAAAAGACTGATCTAACCTTGTGCTGTCAAAAGGAAGTGGTATTTGGTAATTCTTTGTAGGTCAAGACTATAAAAATTCTCTAGAAAAAACTGTGTAAATAATTTTTGATAAATTATGTTTTAACCTCTGTGTCATTAATTTTTTTCCTGAAATAGATATGGAGAGATTATGATCTGCCTAATTTTATTTATTTGAAAAAAAAAAAAGGTCTCCTATATTTTTGTAGATGATTAGTGTTATATAGATTGCATTTATTACTGCCTTGCAAATATTCAAAAATTATAAAAACAAGCTGTCCTGGTTTGACAAGAAGAACTAAGAATTTGTTAGGGTCAAAGGAACAATCTCTTTGAGAGGACCTCCCAGATGCCCCCTCTCCCCAAATGGAGACAGCAAAATAAAATAAAACACTGGGCCCACAGATAGTGAATTATAAGAATAGCTTTATCTATATTTAAATGCTACAACAATATGAAAAGAGAAATGATAGGAAAGGAAAAGTTTGTTAGCTGGAAATGGCTCCAGGCCCCCTGTAATTGCTGAGTCACACAGGGTCCGGCAATCGAGAGAGAGGCCTTAGGCCTATCAATCACCACTCCTTATCAGAACCTCCCACTCTTTACCAAAGGCAAGTTCCTCACTCCCACCCCGGGGAGGGCAAATAGGAGTTAACCCAGCCGGCCAAAAGATTAAACAATATACTTATTGATTTATGGCCCAGCAATCAGAGAGAGATAGCCCGAGGCGCAGGAAAGGAAGGCAAAAACCCAGAAGGAAGATCTTTCTCGTCACTTCCTTATATAAACAAAGATACGTTATTCTTCACGTGACAATCGGCTGTTCGTTGATTTGTCCCCCTGTATGATGTTCTGGGTCACAGCCTTTGGCCCCTCAGGGCACAGTTCCAACTTTCGTTTTTCTTATCAGTTTCTCTCGGTAAATTCTTTCGGGGGCAAAGGAAGGAGGGGGGGCAGCACAGTTCCAACTTTGTTTTCTTAAAAAGGAAACGTCTCTGTCCCTTGTCTGTTTAGAGACAGACAAGCCTGATCTCTTCAAAAGGGGAAATGACGTACAAATGTCAAGAGGATCCCTGATGTCCCTTTCTCTTCAATTTTAGTCACCCTATGACACAAGCACACTAATACTTTGCATTTGGTCATCTGTGCACACCTGGACTATGTGGAAACAAACTCACTATTTTGTTTAACAATTCTATTCTAGTGTATAAAATATATATTAACTAAATGAATTTCAATAATAGTGACTTTTCAGAAGATACAAACACATCAAGATATATATTAGCTTCAAAAGAATTTTTTCTAGTTTTAAAAAATATTTCATTTTTTTTTAAGAGCATCAACACATTTCAACATAATTTTTCCAATGGCACTGAAGGCACATCTTTATCCTGGTTTTACTGGGACACAATTACAGATGTGCCACGGTCTGCAGACCATTACCAGTTTGAAGTCAGCCAGGGCAGCTGACTTGAGTTGGCTACAGGGGTATCCCATCCCATGAACATCATGCTCCATAGAAAGTGAGGAGTTTGGTCAGAATGGGGGACTTTCTGCTTGGATTCCTCTTGACTCTAATTCTCTTTCTTCTCCTGAGGACTGCTTTCTTGTTTATTATGACCACTGTAGATTTGCTAAGTATAACTTTGTATACTTTATGTTGATAGTTTGGCTGTTTCCTTAAACCTGTTTTCATTTCTACCCCTAGGTCTCTTCTCTTTTTTTCTGATTCCCCTTCTCTGCTGGGGAGGGGTCATCGAGTGACAATCATGAGTTGCCACTGAAATTAAAGATACTTTCTTCCTGTCTGTGGGTTGTCATTATGTCCTAATCAAATTGTAGATTGAGAGATTATACATCTCTTAATTTTCCACTGTTGTTATAAGGTATTTTTTCTATTGATTCTAAATCTTACATTCTGAAGACCCTCACCATTCAGAAAAAATATTTCTGAACTGCTTTGAAATGTTTCACAAGCAACTAGATAAAAACACAATGTGCAGTTATTATTAAACCTGAGAGAATATCTTCTTTGCCAGATGATGTCTAAAAATACTCAGTCAAAAACTAAGAATAAGCAGTTAATTTCAAAAGCAGTTATTTCTAAATCAGCTTTTAGGTTAAAATACAATAAAATAACCCCCAATTTAACATGTCAGTTATTGTTTTGCCATGAGCTTCTTTACCTAGACAAAACTCACAGCAGACAGATAAAGGACTGTTGAGTAGTAACTGAAGCAAAACAAGTGTATCAGTGAATGACAAGGTGAAACAGCAGCTAACATTTACTATATTCAAACTCAGTTCTGCAGCCATCTGTATCTCATTTAAAGCACATCAAACATGTCTATGATTTTGACAAGAGTGAATTAGAATGAGTTCCAAGCTAATAGGATGCCTATTTTGTAAACTAGACATCGAAGGCTTATCTGCTTGCAAAACAAATAAATCCTGCTCTTTTCAAATCACTTTGCAGTGTCTCTAGATTTATAAGGATCATCTCTTAGACTGTGGCTCACTGTTACCCCAGTTGTACATCTTAATCAGCTTTGAATTATTTAATGAGTTAATATTTACTCTTTTCTTTCAAAGTATGAAGGAAGAAGCAAAGATGGAATGCCTCACAGGCAGGAAGACATATCCTTTTGAAAATAGAAATACATAAAAATAACTCGTATGTTCAATATATTTGGACATCTCTGTCTTCTTTGTCTTTTAAGTATAATTCTTGAGAACAACCCTGCATTGTTACTTTTAAGGAGTGCAGCTGCATTTAGTACAATATGATTCAAAAAGTGTGCCCAAGGGGAAAACTTTGTCTCTGATATCAGTTCCTAGCTTTCTGGGGTATCATTTCAGGAAGTCTGCTTTTCTGGACTCATCCTCTTCCAGGCAACCTATCTTCTGGTAATATTGCAAAATGGTTGTTAAGTTACATACTAATAGTACATGTAAGTTGTACAGGCAACTTGTTCGCCAGTTGACAATCTGTTCATTGAGGCCATGAGGCCCAAGACTCAGGGCCCAGAAGCAGCCCAGGTTCAGGGCTACTCACTGAAATGGTTTGCTCAAGAGCAGACATACTATCTGTTCTGGTTCTGCTTATGGAGGTTAGAAACACAAGTCCTATCTGAAAGAGGGAAACAAAAATGGGTGCTGGGAAATATCAGGGCATATTAAATTTCTTGTTATGAACAGATATAGTTTTCATTGTTTTGCTAGGATACGGATATGCTTACTGAAGACCTTTAGTTTGTATTTCTTAAAATAAAAGAACAAATGTTCCTCATTAAAATAGCATATTTGGAAAAGCCTCAAAGGCAGCAATAGAATGTTAAAGAATGAGCCTGAAGAGCTTTCAAACCAGCCTGTGGAAGAATTTAATTTGTTATTTATATGTTGATTTCAAAATTCTCTCATAGAAAATTCTTACAGTGAAGATTTTTTTTCCGGGGGACTCTACTATTGTCCACAAATATTCCTATAGGTTTGGTAAGCTCTGGTCAAGTCATGCCATGTATCCACTGTAATTGCAGCATGCTACTAACATGCTGTGCAGCTGAATACAGTTTCTTGTCTTAAGGATGCATCACTGACTATGTCTTGCATTAATCTTACATTGCAGTGAGTCTGGAGTAGGGTCTACAGGACTGCACATTCACAATGATTCTTTTTTTCTCAACAAGATTTAAACCAATCTAGGGTTATGATAAAGCACAACTTTTATTTGGAGAATGGAGAAGAAAGCAAAATAACAGTGGAAAAGAAGAACAAGAAAACTCATGCTTACTTTATTTTCTGTGACCAAAACCACATGCTTGATTTAGATGTTCAGCACAGAGGACTGTACTGCTTGCTGTTTCTCTGTATATACAAACCCATATGTATGAACCAAGCTGTCATGCTTTCCTGGGCTCCTTCATCATCTTCATACTGATGGATATGCTTTGCTGTGATCATTTTGGTGTATAGATGCATCTCTGTCTATTACTCATATTCTGGCCAGCTGTAGCGTTCACCTGTGTGGTTGACTTACACTCTGTTGGAACATACAAGAATGACTGAAGTTTTGTGGAAAGATGCTAAACTTTCTACTTAGCTGATGACACTGGCCTCCCTTACACTTGTTCACACCCAAATCTTCAAATACTTGTTTCAGAGATGAAGGATCACATTAAGATCCAAAGACTTGGATTTATCTCTCATAGTTTTCCAGCCTAGGACAGATATTGAAGCCTATCAGCTCCAATCACAAAGATGTTTTGATCACAGTCAGTGTTTCATATCTGTGAGACACTTCAGCGACCCACTAGAAAGTTTTCAGATTGTTTGGGTCCTAGAAAATCCAGAAGTTCAATTTGAGAAGCTTACATAGACTGGGAAACTATTCAAGATCAAAGACTAGAGCTCTTTTCTGACTATATGTTACAAAGCTATCTCTAGTGATAATCTTTTGCAGCATATTATATTCTATTTTATGGGCTAGTATGATAGAAAGCCCAACCTCCTTTCAAGCAGGTGGTGAAATGAAGTCACAAATACAAAAGAGGCTTTGTAAAGCAGTGAGCAGAAATCTCTTTATTCTGCCACGGTACAATAACATCTTTCCCATTAGGATCTCCAAGCACTTCAGAAGTACTGTAATTAAGTTTCCCATTTCTCCATGTAGTATAAAAGATTTTTAGTGCCTTTTAACAAGAGAAGCGAGGGGGAAAAAAGGTAAGAAGGAGATAAACTGGTGTTTGTTCATTTAATGCATAATGAGAAGAAAATTATGCATAGTTTAATAATTGTTTTTATTTTAATCATTCACGAAGAGCAATCCTTCTCCTTCCCACACTAATTAAAGGGTAGACCCACACCAAACTGTGAAAAGCTATAGAGCTCAAGATCACCCATAGCATGGCAGGTTAATTCCATAACTGTTTCCTTCCCTACATCTTCTAGCACTTTATAGATGGTCTTAAGTTCCTTCGTCGACTGTTTGTCTCCTGATTTAGTGCTTCAATTTACCTTCCTTGACACACTTTCACTCTCTCAAGTGTGCGTTGATTACTTTTTTGTTATGATTGTGTGAACTAATCTCAGCAGAGAGAGGAGAAAAAAAGAGAGAGAGAACTTGTGTTGTATCAGTTAAAGAGTAAGGAATTCAGTGAGATACTCTTCATGCCAAACAAAATACAATCAGTGAACCAGACGAAAAGAATTTGAGAAAGAACAACACTTCATATGGTTATGAAATTACTTCAAATTAAAGCATGAACTGAAATGTTTTTGTTGTTTAAAGGAGCATTTGTCCTTTTCTCTCCTCTCTTATCTTGACAGTTTAGTGCAAAATCTGCTCATCAGACAACATTTTCAAGTCCGAATGTGGTATTTTTAGTCAATTGATTGGTTCTTTACCATGGCAGAGGGCTAGTGTGTTTCGAACTGTAAAAGATGTCTGCAACCAAAGGAAGAGTCTCTCCATTTATACCAGCGAAGACAGGAATGACAATGTCTATCTTTGTGCTTCATGAGTTCCTGATGCACATCTGACTGTCAGCAGAGGTCAGGAAGGATTATTTACCACCAAACAGCACATGCAGATGTTCAGCTGAAAATTATCCTACAGTCTTTCAAGAAGAGTTTGTGGTTAGCCAACACTCAATCTAAAATTTGGTCACCTGAGAATCTATCAAGGGGAACTGCTACATGAAAGGATATTTAGATGGTGTCTGAGCATAGGGATGTATATGCCCTTAAATTCAGCAGAGTTCCATTTTTAGTGCATGACAGTTATGAGATTTATGGTGCATTTCAGCCTTAGGATTGCATTTTGTTTGTGTAAAAATAAGCATTTTTTAGTATTTTATGTTTTATCTATTAGTGCTTTTGTGGTACAATCACTAGAGTGAGTTACAACTGCACTAGGTATATTTTATAGCCTACTTATGACATAAAATATAGGGACTTGTGATGATCACTGCCTTAACCAAATTCACAAATTAGCCTCTGCAAGTCTCAGTGCATCTGACCACACAGACTTGCTGGTTACAGTTTCCTCTGCACTGAGGTCACTGTCAGTACTTCCCTGCACTTAACTGAAAATGCTGAGAGACAAACAGCAGCATTTAATCATTGAGCAAAAGGAGAGGATCAGCTTTGTGAATGCCAGTTTCTGCTCAGCAAATGTGTCTCCTCACATCTGTTTAATAAATCCAGAGCCTGCTTCTCCTCTTACTGATGTCATGGTAAGCCATGAGTTAAGTCTGTAGGGCTACAGCAGAATCAGAATGGTTCCCTAGTCCCTCCTTATTTTGACAGGTTTTACACTGGTGCGTGCAACTATAAGTTCAATGAATTTGCTACCCATTTTCATTCATGTAACTGAGATCTCCATCTTGTCTTTTGAGGTCATATGTCAAAAGATAACTAAAATATCATAACATCCCTAGCTAAAAGAGATATCCTTGTGGGTAGGAAAGATAATGTTGCTATACTGCCAAGCTATTTTGTCACTGTGTCTTTTTTCTTTTTCTTTTTTTTTTTCTGTTGAGAGGGAGAGTCAACTCCTCATTTGTAACCCAGTCATCTCCTCAACACCCTAGCATTTTCTCTGCAAATACAGACAAAAAATAGCATGTCAGTAACAGAGAAATGCTCATTTACATGAAGAATGACAACCTTATCAAGTTCTTAAAAGCCTTATCTGATCCATTCAAGCACAGTCTCTGCATCTGAAGTAGCATCCAGGTGACTGGAGAAAAGAAGGCCTGAAACTGCCTAATCACTTACTGCAGTAAAAATAGGTGAAGAACTAAATACAGATGCTTACTAAATGCAGCTGGGATGTGGATGAAGGACAGAACAACTCTGTCATCTGCAATTAACAGAGGGCTGCAGCACAAAATCTAAAAACCCACAGATGGATTTAAATTGCTCTCCGTGAGACATAACCTGAAAAAATCCCTTCTTTCTGAATTCTACACTACACATTTTCTGTTCATTAAATAGATTTATCTCCATGCTGCACATAGCTACATATAAAAACAATAACTAAGATAATGCTGAAAGCTGGAGATTATTTTATTTATTGGAGGAGTTTTAGTCTAAGTTGGACAACAGCAGACAAAATGAGGCATGTATACATCTCACTTCCATCTCTGTTATATAAATAACCTGAATGCAGAAGATCCTTGATCTACAATCTTTCCTTAGTTAATACTGAATTTAGAAGATTATATATAGACTGTCGTAAAAAGTACATGTGCATTTTGTAACATACAGAAAATGTACAGGCAGGTTGTTCACAAATGAGCTGTTGTCTTCTCCAATTTGCTGTTAGCATCAGTGAACATAGGACTTCACAAGTTCTAGGTCACACTCTGCAGATGCATTCACTTCGCAAAAAATATCAAGGCAATGTTATTTATTACTCACTAAAAATGTAAACAAAGCAAAAGCATAGGACATAGAAATCTCACATTTTTCAAAATGTGTTATTTAGCCAAATTACTTTTCTGTTTTTTTCATAAAGGTCACCCTGCTTGGTACATAAAAAGCTTATTTTAGGAAGCAGTAGTTTTCTATGTCCATATTTTGCTGCATTCTTTTCACCTCATATCATATGAAGAGTCAGAAGGAAGAATAAGTATTTTCTTTAAGTGAAATAAGCACTAGTAAGTTTACCTCCCTGGTAGACTACAAGGCAAAATGTAGACCTCATGCTACTGAATCAGTATTACTAGAAGTGCAGGTGACTAATTTTATTGGGTACTCTTGGTGAAAAAGATAATAGAGAACCAAAAGCACAAAAGCAAAGAGTTAAAGCATCTCTATATTCTCTCACAATTACTTTTAAAATAGTCACATAGAAGAGGTAGTTTAAATTGTTTGCTTAAACTTAGATATATAATTCTGTGCATGTGTGGAAAGAAACATGTCAACATGCACAAGTATATATGTATGTCTGTGTATTCATAAAGAAATAAAGAGCAAGAGAAAGGGAAGGAAGGCTGCAGTTCTGTATTGTTGTCCCTTGATATATGAAAACCTGTTTGGCTGTAAGTCACAAACCCAGTACTAAGAGCAGAGATGCTCCTTCTAGTCAGGCAGGCTCCTGTAGCAGAAAGATGTCAGTCATGCCTTCTTTGCTGGATGCAGTTCTGAAGAGCTGTGACATACTAGGCAGCAGCAAGCAGAGACTCTGAACCATCCACTGGAATTTAAGCCAGGTGTCCTTTCTCTGACTTCTTATAGAGCATTCCAGATCATAAAAAACAAGTGGAAAAGGATGAGACTATTTTCCACATAGGTATGAATATTTCAATTAGTGAGAATGGGACTTTCTAGACTAACAGAAGAAATACAGTATATATTTTTACTGGTGCGGAAGACCTATTGTCTCTTGGAAAAGTTAACCATAAAGTTATTTGTGGATATAATTCAATCAATCAATACATGAATTGTTGCGATCTTGTTAGTCATGTTACACTGTTTCACAGTCCTCTCCAGAAAGTCTGTCTGCCTTTACAGACCATGGCATATTGGTCTGTCATCTTTTCTAACCTGTGTGGCAGTTATCTTGCCTCTTACCTTCATCTTTCCTCTTCCACTTCCTCCTCACTCGCCAAGCCATTTCCACTCAGCTTTCATGGAAGTCATTCATTGAATCAGCAACTCCCCTTTATTCAGATCACTACTTCCATCTCAACTAGCTGGTTAAATGACTGAGGTTCCATTAAGTGAATTATTTTAAGCCCTTACCACTTTCACTAATCTGCCCTTAAAGCAACAGAGCAAGTAATAAATTTGAAGTGCCTCTCAGTATGGTGAGGGAAGCAGACTGCCCTTTACAACTAGCAATTAGCCTTAAGACTTCAGGTATTCTTCTTTTCTCACCACAGATGAACTTGCCTAAAATACAGACCTTGTCCAGAGTTCTGTGCCTGACTGACACTGCTAGTTTGTCTTCATAGCTTATTCCCTGCTTTACAACATCTTAACATATGGTGACTTCCTGTAAAATTTTCTGTTGACTAAGTCATGGGTCATTCTGGGAAATTATGATCCAGCAGGACCAAATACTAGATAGATTCAGTGTCATCTATACCTGCTTTAGGAAATGTAGGAGGGCACAGGACAAGGACGTACAAGATGTATTTAGAGAGACAAAATACCATGTAATCTTAATAAATAACATGATTTCTGTGATGTGACTATGCAACATAGTAATGGCAGTCATAACAACACCTAGAAGTATGTGAAAGTAAATCCTGTTTAGTTATATCATGTCATAGATAAGCAGTTTAGTCTTAAACAGTAGAATGCAAAAAGAATCACAGGCCAGTTCTTGTGTATATAGTGTAACGTGTTACTTCAGTGTCTTCTTTCTCAGAATTCTAATTTGTCACTTTTTTCCCACTCTCTTTCTTTTTACTAAGCTTGTAAATTTATTTATTTATAATTCTGGAATTATAAATGTCATAAGTTTTATTATCTAGCTCACAAACCTTGAATTATCCTTCTCCCTTCCCCTTGCCCAACTTCTTTCTTTTTCTCCCCTGGAACTATGAAGGTGGGAAGAATTATCTCTTTTTTGGCTATATCTTCTAGTACTTTGTTCCTCTTTTTCCAGCTCGAATCATATGCTTTGTGATACAGTATTTATCAGCCTCACATGTACTGTTGCTACTGCTTGTTCCTGATCAGTGGTTTATATGTCATCAAGTACATTGTGTGCTCTTGGCAGAACATCTGCAATTACAAGTTAGTTTCTCATCTAAAAATGCAGGTTGTTACTAACACTGATAAAGCTGAACTGAGCTACAGCTATGGACAGCGATTCTTTTCCCTGTGACAGAGATTATAACGAAACCAGGAAACATGGCACTGTACAGTTTTCTGAAAGGACAGGTGAGGATTTCTTAGCAAGGCTCGGCCAAATGTAGACCAGGCATAATGTCTTAGAGGCTTTTAGTTTTGTTGTCATTAGAGGAAAAGCTGTCCACATAAATTAGACAAGGAGGATTTGTTTTGGCATTGTGGCTTGTATTTTGTTGTGAAAGAAGGGTGAACAGGAAAGTGACAATTTACAGGGTGTTCTTCCCAGTTGCCAGTGATTTACTTCAAGAAATATTGCTCAATCTCAAGTGATATTGTTGTCATATAAAACAATACAGGAATCATAGAATGCTAGAGGTTGGAAGGGACCTAGAAAGATGATCTAGTCCAACCCCCCTGCCAGAGCACCTGGAAGTCAGAGACTACCCTGGAAGACAGTAGCCACGGCCACTTATATTTATAAATGAGACTACTATTTAATGGCAGACTGTGATCTTGCTGTTTTCCTTATTTACCAAGTGGGCACTGAGATTCAGTAATTGGTAAATGCCTATTGGCTTAGGACTGTAGATACCATACTGTTTTAAACACAATAAAGATAGAAATACTTAGCAGCTATGCAAAGACAAATCCAAAAATGCTTGACACCAAAGGAATTTCAAGTTTCAGAGGTATTGTTTTCCATTAAAAGTATTTTAGCAAGTTAGCCTTGCTACAAATGGAAGATGAGCAGACCAAAATACCCGCAAAAATGTTAGGAGGCTTGGGTTCCTGTAGACCAGAAACACAGGTGAGTTCAAGGAGATAAGTGCTGCCATTATGAGCTCCAGAGCAAGCAAGAATAGTTCCTACTCAATTGTCTAATTCTAATTCAATTGTCTAATTGTCCTACTCAATTGTGAACTCCATATATATAATATAGTTTTATCTCTCTGAAAATGTGTTTTAAGAACTGAAAATACTGACAGCGGTAACTCTGTCACAACTTTTCAGAAAAAGTTTTATATTCATTATCTGTCACTTAAAATATGGATGAATCAGCTTCCCCATCCTCTGCCATACCGGGAGCTGATTAAAATTGAGGAAATTCTTAATGAATACGTGCTACATCTGTTACAACAACCATTGTTTTCACCCTAGATTACATCCTCAAAAAATACCAGACAAGGCTGTACTATTAGAAAGCCTTCATCTGTGTGACAGAGGAATTGTTCTGGAAGAAAAGAGGTAATAGAGGGCTCACAGAACTGCACTGAAGGGATGATTCACTTTGGTTCTGAATTGTGTTTTGCCATTCCTCTTTGAGTCTAGCAGTGGCAGCAGGGCACAGAAGTGGTTGTTTAACAATGTTATATTTTTAAGGTATGATGAGCCACAGGACAGCTGATCTGTAACAGACTTTTCTACATTCTTCCCAGTTGTCAGTATTTATGATTCAGCCTAATCAAGCCCACAGGTCTGCAGCAAGTTTTCTTTCATTGCTAGCCAGATGGAAGTTCTCCCTTTCTTATGCTTTAAGCCCTTTAAGGTGGCTTTAAAGCTTTTACATCTCCCTGTCATTAATTGTAATTGATTAGCTTTCTTTTTCTGACACATTCCTGATCAGCTTCAGCACATATTTCTTTCTCTCATGCAAAGTCTTTTCTTCCCTTATCTCTGTTAAATATCACTAGTGGCAGGTGTGGGAGTAAAGCATTTCCTCAATGAACTCTGGAGCTATTCTATTGCTATCTAAAACTCCTGGCCTTTTAGAAAGCTTGCCTGTCTTTCAGATGCTTCTTTCACCAATCTGCTCCCTAGGACCCCAGTATGGTTCTATTATTTATACTAAGATTGATAAGGTGACATCCAAAAAGTTAGTCTTTTTCACTACATTGTTAAGAGGACATATCTGTGTTCTACTACTGAAAATTCTGATTTCTAAACATCATAATAATAGAGGGCCTGGCTTCAGCTCAAATCAGGGTCACTACTTTTGCCTACTTAAAATTACTCATCTGAGTTCCCAGTGGATAAAGCAGATCCTCATCCCTTGTTCTGAACCAGCTTGACTATCAACTTACATAAAATAGCTACTCAGAACACTACTGAGAATCTGGAACTTTTTATTACTTCTGTATTTGCTTCAGTAATGGCTAATTCCAGACCTAGTAGAGACTGTAATTCAGAGGGAAATGAACTGTTACTCTTAGTCCACATACTATAAATCAGTTACATTGCAATCGTCTCCCCTCTGCTGCTTTTATTTAGGAAAGTCTCAGTGGGGCTTCTCACAAAAGAGGTCTTCTCAGATGCAGAAGATAGAGCAGAGTCTAGGCAATAGACTAGATGTATCTAGTATAATTTCTTCAGGATGAGAGGTTCTAAACAGATATCAATAGTAAAAATAATAACACTGTTGACAATCTAGCTTCTCATGCTAGCGATATTCTCAAGTAGTGAATTCAAATTTTTACCAGCATTCAAATTAATGCCAAAATAACAAGGAAGGTTTCCTTGTTCTGTGCTTATTTTAACTTTAAATGTGATCCAAGAGAGGCAGAAGGGTCTTTGTTAGAGGAGAAAAAATTTAAAGCACACAAAGCAGGTACAACGAACTGTAGTCCTCCTAGGATTTTTGTTTGTTAGCTCTAAACTTACTCAAGCAAAACACTGGAGTCAAAGACTAATATACACAATGAATCATATTCATGGAGAATTTTGCTCACTATGAATGTTAAAAAAAAATACCTGACCTTAGCCACAAGAAAATAATTGCTTTGTGAAGAGATACAACAAAGCTAGACACTATCCATGAACAAAAGACCGTCATATGGGGAAAAGCCCCTTACCAAGAGTCACTCGAGAGCATTTCTGATTCATGCCAGATCTTTGCTCTCTAAACAGTAAAGGAAATTAAGATCTTAATTCCTACTGTCACTCTGCATATGCTTTCTCTCATCTAGTGTACTTTTTAATAAACAGATTTCCTCAGTCTTGTCCCTTTTGAAAGAAAGAATGACAGAAGAAAGAAATATCCTTTGTGTCCCCTCCCCCACAGGATCTTTATCTTTGTTAACACAACCTTACATTGTCCTCCTGAATAATATAAGATTTGTTTTGTTGTGTCCTGCAGGGCTTCTGTGTCCCCAGAATCCTAGGGCAATGGCAGTGCCGAGCTGGCACACTATAGCAGAAATGTCATTTTTTAATTATGTGGTTCTGAGGGGAATCTATTATCTACTGCTGAGATGCTGAAATCGGAAGATTTATCTCCAAGGCAGCTCTGTCTACAACCTAGAATACATATCTCTTGTCACTGCAGGAAATAGACTGAAAGGATGTTTTTATTTCTGGTGCGTAACGTTTATAAATTTATTCCTCTAAGCTTTGTAAGCTGATTTCTGGGGGTAGGGTGCTGAGGGGCAGGGTAGAGAAGTCAAGTTCTGATGCTTCTCCAGGTTCTCTTGATCTCCCTAGTAGCTTGCCCTAGGTCAGAAGAGATCTAGCTGCCCTTCACTCATACATATCCTCAAGAGCTCCTGTGCCAACAGTAACTAGCTTAGATGTTAGTCATTATTCTGAGGACTCCAGGTACCTAAATGCTGAGAGGACTGTATAAGTGAACAGCATCAACAAATTGGCTAGGCAACCTGTTTACCTTAATTAACATGAATACTAACCTCTGCCTGACACTTCAGACTAGATTACTACAAGACTTCGAACACATCTTTGTTTCTCACACATTAAGTGATTTCATTTAAATGTAAACTAATATACCTACCAGCTTATTCAAAATGATTCTGAATTATTTCTGTTTTCTCCCTAAGGTTTCGAAACAAATGAAACAGTTTAGTACAACGGGGTTTTTTTATCTGCAAAATTCATTACTCAAGCCACTCCATGAAGCAGGATCAGAGCTGCCAGCAATTAGTATCTATTGACAAACAGATATGTTCCAAGTGCTTTTAAAACAATCCCACTCAGGTATATTTTAAGTTATGTGTATTCTCTATCTTATAAAAGTTTACAAAAATGTTGCAAAGGAGGACAGAGAAAAATAAATATTACAATATCCAGTCAAAACTGTAATTCCTACATTGCCCTCTAGTGCATACCTGACAACATGACACCTTTTTTCCATTATTTAAAAAACCCAACCTCTTCATGCTATAAATTACTAAAATGAAACCTTTAATGTCATTTGATGGTTTGTTGTATTTAATTTTGACAGAAGCATTATAGTCAGTTTGTTTAAAATAAATGGCTAAATTCTTACCTTCCCCACTCCCTTCTGGCGGCTCTGAGAATCATCAGTCTGTTTTGTGCTGCTGGCGGAAAGGCAGACCACCTCTTTTCAAAACAGACTAATTACTATTCAGAACAGTTCAGATCCAAAATCACCAGTTCTTAAAAATCACCTGAAGTGCATTTTGTATGAATTAGAGAGTGCCTAAACTCCTTACTACATGAGGGCAAAGAAAAGTCTTCAGGAGTATGTAATTAATCTGTATACACTTTTAGAAGTCATCTGCCTCCTCCAGATACAGACGGAATAGCATGCGGAAGAATCTCCTTTTAAAGGGGTCATAAAATTTACATTCTAAAGTGAAAACTATTGCAAAACACTGTAGAGACAACATTTGAGAGGCTATGATTCAAACAAAGCCCTTGTTACTTAAATGCTTAGCCATAAGAATCCCTAAGTTTCTGTCCAACCATTTGTAACTTCACAAATAAACTCATCACATTTATAGAACTAAGCATCAATTTCCCCTGGTATCACATGAATTAACACTGAAAACCCACTTCTATTAATACAAGTTCATGTAAAAGATAATATTTTACGAAATATTAAAGGCAAAAAAATACAACAAACCACCAGGTTACAATGAGGAATATTTTAGAAATACATTTCTACCTTTGTTCCTGCAATATGTGCTGCTGTTACATTTTGCATTCTACAGTATAGATAATGTTTTTGCATTTAAGAGTTTTGATGAACTTGCATCACCATCTCTTCTTTAGATAGCCTAAAAAACACAGTATTTGTAGAAGTTTTTATGTACTTGTCCACATGATACCATCAAGAAATTTGTCAGAACTCCACAAAGAGCAGCTCCCCTTGTCAGGATTTCACGGCTTTTGCTTTTGAAGTCAAAACTACATAATACATGCTATAAGATCTGTCACATTTTTCAGATGAATTGCAGTTTACACTCTTGGATAAGCAAGACAGTTTTATGTGTTTGAGCGGTTACACTATACTCCCATGCAACTCTAGCATGTACGTGAATGCACATAGGAGATGTAGTTGCACCTGTACAAGAAAGAATGTCTGCAGAACACTAACAACCTGGAAAGAATCAAGATTTGAGTTGCAGAGGGAAATAAATGAAATACAATGAAGATACTTGGCTGTAGCTGCATTAGTAAATGGGAAAGCACCTACCATATTCACTGCATTAGTGAAAGCACAAATGCTGAAGGAGCTCCTAAACCTTGCCTGTGTCGATCATGACATGTAGTTTTGTCACTACCAAAGTAGAGAAAAAAATTATATACTGTTTTAATAATCCCAAACTACATTCTTGGAGTACTGTATGACACTGTGGAATGCTGACAATCTTAGTTTTATATTTGTGCAATAAGCTTTATTAAAGACAACTTCTGGACAACTTTTGACATATGACTGTGTTCTTACATTTGCGTGTAAACCAGTGATCCAGATATCCTTGAGTTTGCCTCATTCTTTCATACGAAGCTGTCCCCTAGAGTAATAACACTTCCTACATCAAGAGTTTTATCTGTCAAAATTCTGACATCTTGTTCCTATTGCTTCAAGACTTTTATCTGGGACCCATGTTCCAATAATTGCAAAATAATAATAGCAAGAGTAGCATAGTAATAATTCAAAATAATCACAGGATACTAATAGTTCATTTTTAACTTAATGCTTGAAAATACGCTGGCATAGATCTATTAGTGGAACACAGGAAATAGTGGAGTTTTTGATCAATTTTCCCTGTTTATAGTTCTGTAATAAACTTAGCCAGGAGAAAAAGAAAAGAAAAAACAAACACAGAAACAAAAAAATTTCTTGGGATTGTCCTGTCCAGGTGCATGCCCTGAAACATTGTTGCCTAGCTTACAGTTTTCACCCAAAATCTTTTCACAGATCACCTGAAAGGCAAAAAATTGTCATTATGCCATCATGGGACAGGCAAGAACTTTTCTTTTTATATGAGAAAACCCCAAATGATTGACCCATGAATAATCTTTCTTTCTGATTATCAGAGAATGACTTCCTCAGATTGACAGGTAAATAACTTACTGTTCTAAAATTTCATGCTCTCTGTGCTTACAATCTCATGCTCACGAAACCAAACTCTAATCACAATATATTGCCATCAGATCTGTGCCCCAGCTTTTTGATGTCATTCTTAAGTCTGCCTTTCTCATCTCTGGAAAGTGGGGTAAAAATTGAGAGGCACTCTGGTTGGAAAATGGGCATAGCCATTGAGCTGCTCTTTGTGTGAAGGGGATGCTTAGATTCATATTCCATTCATGTGATTTCACCTCCTGTTTCTGTGTAACATAGTGGTATCAGAAAAGATGTCACTGATTCAAGATCTAGCTACTGTTCTTCCTATCTCGTGCAGCAATTTTTTCTCTTTGTTTGAAAGGCCAGTACATTGTACCATCTCTGGGGAAAATCTGGTATTAATCTTTTTCTGGATAATTACAGAACTTCAATCTTACACAATCACACCTTGTAGCTCTACTGAATTCCTCTGGAGGAGACAGAGCTTATATAACTGAAGTAGAAACTCAGCACAGCTAGGAAATCTGATGAAAAGTTCTCTAAGAAGCTGATTAAAGTATAAAATGTCATAGTTCAGTAATCTGAAATGAAGATATTTTGTCTTCAGAACATCTTGAATATTTTGAGGTCTTATGTGACTGATTATGAATGCATTCACAATTAAGGCCTTACAAACTGTTTGTGGATTTTGGTTATTATTTAGTTGTGTTGTATATATTTTTTCTTCTTTTTTTTTTATGATTTCTTTCAATCTGTCCCAAATTGGAGCTTTTATCTGTGAAACAAAAAGTTAATAAACATTCAGCCAAATTAAAGGAAATTTATCGTGTCTAATTCAAGCACTTCAACTCTTACATAAAATAGAATTCTGGTCACCTCATCTAGAAAAAACAAGCACTTTCATTAGGCAAAACTTTATCGGTGAGTTCAGAGGCCAAAGTTTTATAGTCTATCATTGTTTTTCCTAAAGTTCTTACTTTTTTTTTTTCTCCTTCCATGAAAGTAAAGTGTTGGTGTTAACAATAATGATAATGAAAATAATAGTAAAGAACTGTTTTGAATCACTGGGTTTCCTTCTAAAACATCAGTAGGACTATGCACTGTAAGACTAATGTTAGTCTTTGAAATATGTTTAATGTGATGCAATATAGTACTGGTTAATGTGCTATTGCATGTCACGTTGCTGGGGAAGTTGTGTAAGCTATCCCCACCTTGATAAATTTCATCATAAAATCTGCCTAATTGGCTTTACTCAGAAATTAGTTAGACAGTAGGTATTCCTAGGTGCTAATATATATGTAGGAGAGAATGAAATTTGCATTCACTAATGCAATGTGAGCACCTAGAAAGAAAAAAAGGAACAAGAACTAGAACAAGGGTGATACACTTTGTCCACAGCTCAGTGGTCTGCCTCTTTTTCACCAAATGTGCAGTCAAATAACTAGTAAATGGAGCAGCAGAGAGAAGGAAAATGTAAACTGAAAGCTTTACTGCAGTGATTGATTCTATCTTTACTAACCAAAATCAAAAGGGCTTGTTATGAGATTGACCTTAGGCTAGGATTTCCTTTTTAATCTGTTGAATAAATACCAGTCTTGGACTACATCAAAGATCCCTGAAATGGTCAGTTGAATTTATGTTGCAAAATAAGTTCCTGGTGAGATCATGCTTGACAAAACTAATGAAAAGATGAAAAAGGTGAGAAATATAGATACAGTGCATAGCAGGTCATACAATAAAAAAGATATATGGTACAGTGATTAGATGTTGTTTATATGTCCTAAGTGCTGATATCTAAGTCAGTTAGGAGAAAGGCTAGCCATAAATGAATTAATGCTGCCAAACAAGAGCTGCTTGCTGTGTTTACAAAGAGAGTTAGGTCCTCACAAACATTGACAATGAGACATAATGGTGTTGTACTAGCTGAAGATCTGATCTTAATCTAATCCTAGCTGCTTGCATATCAGATTCCATGGATATAAGGAAGACATAAAAAAAAACAACTCAAAATAAACAAATGTCAGTCAATCTATGACTGTGAAGATGCTAATGATTTGCACTGGAACTTGCCACATAGCCTTTGATTGCTAGGAATTCCTTTTCTTCTTCATAAGATTCCAAATCTAATTGTTCTCTTGGTCTTGGACAAACCTTCTGAAGTAAGCTATTTCATCTGTCAAACTGCTGCATACTGTCAGTGACATCTTATTATTCCAATCTCACAAGGATGATGGCAAAATAAAAGAGAGCATGGGTCATGCAGAAAAGGATTTAATTGAGTTTGAGATCTTCTTTCATTCTATTTCTATCATCCTAAGAACCCGACAATCACACAGTTATTAGTATATAGAGGTATCATAGAGATATCATACAATCCTGACAGCATGTTCATGGCAGGCTAAAATTTTAGAATGGAATGTTGTATTATATGCTTGAATCTAAAAGAAATCAGCAGTTCTTTTTTCTTTTCTCTTTTTCTTTATTTTATTTTTTTTCCCTCTCCCTGAGTTTTTTTCATGCATAAACAAAGAACAGAATCTTTCAAGGATTATATCATAGTTAAAGGTTACCTCAGGGTTACCAGCCACATCTACAAGGGCACATCTGAAGCTGGCAGACTGAGACATTGCAGAGAAACGTGAAGACTTCCTACCTAAGATAGCACATGGAATAAACAGATTCCAACAAAATAACAAGCACCTATATGTACCTCTTTACCCTAATTTTAACTCTAGCTAATTTCTAAACCAAATTCCAAGTGACATAAAGTGACATAATTTCTAAAACAAATTCCAAGTGACATAAATACTAACACATTTTAAGAGCACATCAGTACTAAAATCAAGCCTAGATGTTTCCTCCACTCAACAGAGAGGAAAGGACTGGGAAGAAATTTCTGCAGAAGGTTTTGCAAATGACAATACAAACCCCAGGTGTCTAATTTCTTTTTCGCCTTCACTGAGAGTATCAACAGCAATGAAACTGTTAAAATAACTGAAGGTAGTGACAAATAGTTCTGTTCTGTTTTAAAATACAAGCAGAATTATTCTAGCTTATGGCAACTACAGGTCCATATGGATTAGTTGCTTAGAGCTATTTATGATTATTCCTAGCCATAGTACCTACATTTTTTAAAGCAATTGGAAATTAGGACCTTAAGTAGTAAAGACCACTTGGATTTTCAGAATAACGGAACAAAATATTCATATTATTTCTAGTAAGCTAAAAAAAAAGATAGGAGATTAATAATAGTTGGTATGAATTTGTCAGTGATGCACTGTGGCAAATCAATCAAAATTTCTTAAGTAACACATTATCCTACTGTAAATACAGAGGAAAAAAACAATTTCTATACACTTGAGTTTCAAAAACCCTCTGCCCTTTCTTCATAGCATTTCAAAGCCTGAGAAAACTGTCTAAGTGAAGGTATTGGGTAGATCTCACATGTACTGGAAAACCACTGTCACGTGGTAGCAGCCCAAAGTTACACAACACCAAGCTGTAAGAGTTCTGAACATGTTTGTTCTGAGATTAGTGAAACATAATTTTGCCTTTAATGACAAAATATAATGTTATTTGTGAATATAGTTCAATCACACCAAAAGAGGCAGACCACATAGTAATAGTCATTTTGGTAGGTCACATTGCCAGTGTAGACCTTGTTCTGTCTTTGTAGCTAAGTCTTACTGTTGTCTCTGTATCTAGCAGGTAGATGATGTTGAGAGACTTCAGAATTGTATTTCTATGTCTTTTTCACCAATGTTTTCCAAGAGTCTACCTCAAGTATCTGTCGTCTTTTTCTTTTCTTTCACCCACTGTTCCTCCTGCTGCCAGTCCTTGATCCCACCAAATTCTTCTCTAAGTATGTGTCATTGACTTTGTTCTTACTGCTCTTTTTTATGACTCTTTTTTCTCTCCAGATGGAGAAGCTTATGCTTCAAATGACTAATGCTCAGTTTTATTTTCTCCTCACAGGCACTTTTTTCCACCATCTAAAATATGTAACTGTATGTAAACATCACAGATACCCTACTGTTTCATGATTTGCCTGGAAGTATCTCCCCCTGTTTTAAGTCTGTTCTTGTATATAAAAAGTCTTACATGTAATATTGTAGATACCACTTTAAACAGGGGTAATTTTGTTTTTTCTTTTAAAACTGATTGCTGGGGGTACATATATGTTAAAATCTGAAACTATAAAAACTGGCAGATATGTTATTTGACTGGGAACAAGTACAGCTGACTAAAGAAGAAGGGGCAAGTAAAGATACGTGACAATTCCTTGTACCAGAAGAAAGGGTGAAGGACAAATATAAAGACCCTGTTTAAGGCACCAGCTGCATATTGTTTTGTGCCTTTTTCTGCTCTTCTTGTGAATTAGGCTTGTGTGTATCTTTGAATCTTCACCAAATTGCTATTATAACTGAAATAGGATTTTTGTCCCCCTCAATTAAAACATTGAGACTTGAAGAAATATCAGTTTAGCAAATTGTTTCCAGGTTCTCATTTCGTTGTAATTCACAGATTTAGAAAGTAGAAATGAGTGCCATAGTTAGGGACTGGCATTGTTTGACCACAAACCTTAAATAGATTCAAGGTTTTCTGTAATATTTAAGGAAGAAATAATGTTTATGGTGCTAATAGAGGGTACAGAACCATATCTACACAAGTTTGACTACCTCATTTTCTTGGCTAAACTAAGACAAAGAGTTCTACTAAAAAATTCTTCCCTTACCAGGCACTGACATTTGAAAATGTTTTATTTTCACAAATACCTCCCCTCTCAAATACAAACAATAGAAAAGAATAACATATAATTTCACAATTTCTGTTTAACAAATGATTTGGTCTTTTTATCTGACATTTAGTAGTTTATATATTTGCACAGTTCTATACTATTTTTTTAAGATATTACAATATTGCAAAATTGTAACATTTTTCAGAGTACACTACACACTGAATGATACACATTCTCCATGTCAGACAACACACAAATACTCTTAAGTAAGTATTTTGGACATTCTGATATTTAATTTTCTTTATTGGGTATGAGGGAATTCTCTTAGATCCTTACATTGCTGTAACTCATAGAGCTGGAGATCAGTGAATAATTAAAAAATATTTTTTAGGATTCTAAGATGGCCTAGCAGATTCTGAGAAAAAGCGTGAATTATACAGAGGATATATCAGAAGAATTTGTTGAGAAATTTTCACTTTTCTTGAGTCTTTTCCTTCATGTATTTAAGGGGAAAAAATGTTTTCAACGCACTTAGGGATTTTAGCACTTCACCCCTGTATTTTTGTGAAGACAGAGGGGCTCATGGGATTAAAAATCAGGAAATCTAGGATGTATTGCTGATTTGTTCAGGTTTTTTCTTCATAAAATGTGCATAATATTCCATATGTCATATACAAGAACGTTAGACTAACATTTTAGTATTTATGAGTGCTTCAAAATATTCACATCATTAACACTTTGCAATAATTCTCATCTTTGTACTGCATTCTGATTTTTCTATTATTCCTATACAGATTTGTATTTGATCTGATCATTTTAATCACCACTTACTTACTTCCAATACTGATCAGTAAGTTCCCTTTTCACAGATTCCTGTGCTATTTAAGGAACACCAAACACTTTTTATGTCACTAAATCAGCCTGCATTTCTTCCACACAGCAAACTAGGCTGTAATGTCATTACAAATTTTTTAAAATGTGACATTATTTTACCTCATTTACTCATTTTACCTCACTTACTTATATGTGCGCACTTTCTTAAGCCAACAAGTTTACTTGTACAATAGGGACTTGGCCCTCAGAAGGGGTTTAAAAATTATCTGTGTACTCACCTGATATCTAGACAAATATTGTGACAGTGACACAGGCAGGCAGCTAGGAACACACTTCTCTGTAGTACTATTACAGTCATATTCTTCCTCTCCTTTCCTAGGACAAAGTTAATTCCTTGCTTAACATCAGAATAATTTTCCACCTGTCAGTAATATTCAGATTTTTATTTATTTTGCTTTTTAAAAAAAAAAAACTCCTTGTAAAGCACATAATATATAAAATTAACAGCCTACATTTTCATTCAGATTATACGTCCATGCAAAAAGACAATGATGATTAATTAATATTTTCTCCTTCCAGTTTCCCTACCATCTTCTAATTTCACAGCCCTAGAGCCTTCCAAACCTCAGCCTAGAGCTGTGCACGTTAGAAACAAGTGTATTAAGTGAAAATCCTTAGGTAAAACACTACTGCTTTCTTTGCAGCTTCTAAGAGATAAAAAAAAAAGACAAGAAATTAGACTTTCAGGTGGATAGATGGTGACAAGATTCCAGAAGGCATTGAAGAATGGAAAGAACTGGGAGGAGTGGGTCAGGAAAAGATGGAAAAAAGGGCAGAGGTCAGACCTAATCAAAGGACAAAATTGTCTGTAAGATTGGAGCATAAGAAACTAGATACATCTTCAAAGCAACTGTCTAGAAGAGTGAGGCTGAAAGAAAAGATTTTGAAAAGTTGTAAGTGTTATGATGGGAAAAGAGAAAGCAGAAAAGATTGTGGTTGCAGATTACAGGAATAAATAAATGAGCTGAATTTAGAGTGAGATATATGCAGGTAAACTGCCGTTATGAAAACTGAAATTTAACCAACAAGAAGGAATTAGTTGTCTGTACTCATGCAAAGGAGTATGTAACAAGTTCCACAGGAAAAGAGACATTCTCTACACCATACAAGAGTATGCTATGCGTTTCTTAGGCAGCAGATCAAAAATTACAGACTCAAAGTCCAATTGTTAAAAGAGAACTCCTATTTACCCTGGAACAAAAATAAATAAAATACCAGCTCAATTTGCCACATGAAAGTCCTTCCTGCTACAGTTTTTGGAAGGTGCATTGCAAGGTCAGTGCAATTAGTATTCTCTCAAATGTACCATCAATGTTTATTTTTAATTTGGGACTAGTGAATAAAGTCTTAATGGCATTTTAATGGCATGGTGGACACACTTCAGCGTCCAGAGATGTGGCATCATATCCAGGAGTGTCATTATCTGGATTAATTATCAATAGCAGGCAGATATCATTAGGGAGATGTGAAAATGAAAGAGGTAGTAAATGAAATTTACTGAGAAGAGATGCTGAGAAATAAATAAATAACAACATCTGAGAAGTCACCAATGGGTACTTCAAAACCATTTTCAGTTTGATATTTTGCATTACAGCTGCCACTTCTTCCCTTCTCCAGAATCTGTCATGACTGAAATGTTTCCCCTTCCAGCTAGTATAAGCTAAACTCCTTCACAGTTGTATCTGTACAACCATACTTTATATACAAAATTCATAAATAAATTTGCTTATTAATGTAGATAATAGGTCAATTCCAGACCTTAAGACTCTGCATTCATTTAATAAGCAAGCATTTTGTATGGCTAGGCTTCGCGAACGAAGATCCAGGGAGGGCTCCACNGCATTTTATAATGTAATAAATGATCTTTGTTGATAATTTTTTAACAAATGACAGTTAATGCTTTAATGTCTAATGTTAAGACAAGACTGACAGAACATACTGCAAATATGGTCTGTCCTGTGTGATACAGTATGTCATATATGTGACCTAAAAAATTCTGAAGTGTAGTTGCATTGAGGTATATTATATGCACTTCAGTGCTATGTCTGCACTTGAAAAACCATGCTTTAAGGAAATTTTTTGTACTCAACATAGCAAACATGACTTTAAAGTGAAAAAGAATTTTTTGTGTGTTCAAGACATTTAGATAAACTTGCACTTATTAAAACATTACTTAAACAGTCAAAATTTGACAATATTTCTCTTCATATAGGCAAAGAAATTTTTAAGGAAAAGAATGTAGACTATCGTCCCCTAAGAGGGAGAGATCAATCTTGGGATAAAAAGATAAATAGGAGTAAGGATTCATCTAGCTACTTGCCACTGTATGAGTTTTTGATGGAGGGCTGTAATAAAAAGATAAATCAATCATTTCACTTTTCTGTGAACACACGACACACATGCTATAGCAGGACCCTGTGTCTAGGTACAGTTAACAGCTCAAACTTCACCCTTTGTGAAATTATCAGTGATGGAGAAGGGAGGGTTTAGCTGGTTTTGACACTGAAGAATGCTAAAATCAGCCTCACTCCACAAATTCCAAAGTATGTCTGGAGGATACCAAAAGTCATTGTTATGAGTTTTGTTATGGCAGAGGAATTAATTAGCGCTGATAACTTACCTCAAGGTGCGGAGATGAGACTGCTCAGCTGGCATACCTAGCCTATTAACATATGATTGACAGCCAATCACATTGTACTATAAAAGCCCAGTCCCATTTTTTGACTATAGGAACATCTGATACACTTCTCCTGGGTGTGTGGATATTCCTCCTTTGGAGAGGATGCTCCCCAAGGTTATGCCCCAAGGCTGAGTTGTTAGTATGGGTGAGTGAAATCAATCTCTGCTTATTCATTTTGCTAGCTTGAGTAAGGATTCAAACGGATTTTACACTGTTAGCAAGTGATAGCTATCTATTCTGTATGTAAATAATCCTGATTAATGCCTTTCTTCTTTTAGTGTTTTAGTCAATCCAAATAAACAATACATTTATTTAAATATATATGTGTGCCATCCTTAATCCTGCAGGACAAAGTGATATAAATATCCAATTACACCTATATAATCCCTTAGACATAAATAAACTTTGTCCAAAGCAACCATTCAGTCCATGACACATGCAAAGCTTATAAGGCAATATTATTAAAATAAAAAATTAACACTGTGTTCACCTTCTTAAATGTACAATCCCTTGTCAGTTTTCTTGAATCATAATATTTAATTGTATGCCCTATCTCTGCTCGTTCTACTGTCTGGAAAAGTATTGAAGAACTACCTGTAACACAAACTGATACCAGTTCCTTTGGTGGATCTCTGTATAGTGAAATAACAAGTCTCTGAGAGAAAATTATCTTCTTCTGCAATGTGTATCCTACTTGAGAAAGAATATGCTAAAATGTTCCCTAAATACACAGAAGTTCAATGCTGTACATCATAACAGATATGCCAAGAAAATTAAATGCCTACTGAGCTAGCAATTTGCTCAGAGTTTGAGGAAGCTTCTTAAGATTACATCAGTCAGCTGCCAGCTTTCCACAAATTTTCAGTTTTACTTTTGTCTCTGTTAATATAAGGATGGTTCAGAGTTAATTGAATTATTCTTTCCTCTATGGAGTAAAGGTGAATAGATACACTAGACAACCCACCAGTGCTTCTAAGTTAAAATGAAACAACAATTTATGATTATACAGCACTTTTCACTGAAGAATCTTAGAATGACTGTATTAATACTGGACTAAATCCAAAGAAGGAACTTATTTCACAGTCCAGATTAGCTAATCATGCTTTATACAGCAATAGAGGATGTCAGATACAAAAAACTATCAAAACCCCCAAACCTCAGAACAGAACACAAATGACTGATCTATTTCTATGAGCACTTCTTATCTTTCCAATGATCTGAAAGAGCATAGCAGATCTGCAAACTCTTAGGGTGCTATGTGTTTGACACTTGTTCTACTTTTTTATTACCATTTCCTTTTAAGAATCTGGACCATTTAGTGTTTAATAAAAGAAAAGAGAAAAGGACTATAAATAAACTCTGTGACTTATTTCCCGTTGCTGAGAGCTGAAGATGGTTGACCTCCCAAGGATTCTATATAAATGCTGATTTTATCTAGCAACAGACCCTCGACCTTGGTGAGGCTGACAATTACTCTGATCAAATGGATGAAAAAGGCTGACAGATGAAAAGGGATTTCGTCCACCAGAGATCAATAGGTCATCAGACACCAGCCATCAAAATGAACTATTTTAAGGAATTTATGAATTTAAATGAAAAGGAAATATAAAGCTGGGAATGAACAATTCAGATTAGCAATGTAAGGACGTTTCTCCTTCTGCTTGTGCACCTGTGTCTCAGAGTTTGGGATCCCACCTCTTCAGCTTAATTCAGATTTTTGTGTAAATAATGTATGTTATCAAGTAAAGATAACAGTAATTGTATACATCTCTAATGTTCTTTTTTAGAAACTGTGCTGATTTGGGCTGGGATAGTTGTCATGGTTTAAGCCCACCCAGACAACAACAAAGCACCAGAAAACTACTTGCCCAATACTACCCTCCTCCAGTGGGATGGGGAGGAGAAAATACAAGAAAAGGGTCAAGACAAGGGAAAAGAAAGGTGGTGTAAAATACATGAATCAATGAAAAAATTATGATTCATGCTCAAATCAGACATTCCAAACCTTTTACACACGCCATCTTTCCACATTTCCCTTTTTACCAAGTAACATTCAAACCACAATTCACATCAAAACCTGTCATATATAAATCATTCCTTCTTTGTTTCAGCAGCAAATTTCTGATGCACACCAAGCAGAGTTTCAAAAACAGCGGGTAATTTTCATTATCCATGGACAATCTCAATCTATGGCTAATTCATTGCTAGCTCTTCTGCTCATTACTGATCCAGAAGGTGACCTGATGCAGCTTCATCTAGTATTGTGATATGCTTTGAGAAAGGAACTGAACAGAAATCTCCTCAGCTTTCTCTTATGTGAGATTTTGCTTTTTTAATTTATTGTCTAACATATAATGGGACTGATGCTCATCTGCCTTAGTAAAAGGCTATTTGAGAGACTATAAAGTTAATTTATTGAAATGTAATTAGCACCACTATTAATTTTTTCCATGCTAAGTGTCACCAGTTTTAATGCCACAAATTCCATTTACAACGAACAGAACAACATTGTCAGACATTAGTATTCATTTATCCAGTCTTCTCTCCTACAATAAATCATACTGTAGGACCCTGAGCACCAAAAGAGCACAAGCACAGAGATTATTTAAAATATATATCTATATGTCCTTGATCTTATTCAGCTCATTTACTTTAGCAAAGCCTGCCAATTTCAAGGCCTGGAAGTTGAAGTCTGCTTAAATAGAGAATGAATGCAGTGGGTACCACAACGATTCAGGCATACCTCTCCAAAGTGTCTCAAAGCCTTACTGGAAGGAATATTCTGTTAATCAGGTATTCCCTGTTGACCTTCCAGAGCATTTCTGACCACTGCTATTAGTCTGAGGAAGTTTATCATAGTGGAAATGGTGAAAATACTCTACCAGCTAAAATTTGTAGACCAGATGTTATGTAGAGTGTTGGTTATAATTTGACAACAAGTTATCCTGTAATGGAACCAGCAGAAAAGACTTTTCTGTACTTCTGAATGGCTCAAGGAAGGAATGAATATACTTTCAGGAATATATCTGATTTACTTCAGGAATGGATTTATTTCTGGAGTAAAAAAAAAAATTCTTCGTTTTACAGGGTGGAGCTGAAGCACAGGGAGCCTAGTATCCAGATCTGCAGAAATGTTTAGATGTTCAATCTCTATCACAGAATAACAGCTATTTGTTAAATACAGCATATCAAGCAGCACGAGTACTGCACAAGTCAGCAGTACTCAAGAAATGAAACATTTGAGTAGGCAGTAGTCTAATGGGCATTGAGAAAACATCTAGTCCTCAGAAACTGAAATCCCACCAAAGCACCTCCAGCACTTTGCTGTCACAAATCACAGGAAGAACTAACATTCTTGTTCTCTACCTGAGAAACAACTGAGTAGTCTGCAAATGTTGCATGATTATGCAGTTAGTCAATATCTGAGCAGAGGTTTTAAATATTCTAGTACTGTAATTAGACCCCAAAGCTTACAAAAGGTTTTCCCCACACTTAAGGAATGTCTCAAGATCACACAGGAAGGCTAGATCACAGGCTTGCACCATTTAAGCTGTGGAACGTCTCACCACTAATTTAATAGGGAAAAAAAAGACACATAGGAGACGAGTGTTCTGCAAATTGGATGCCTCAGATGCTGCACCCATGGAGAGTACTCTTTTCAGTAATGCAGATACTGAATAGAAAGAAGCAACCAAGTGAGAGGGTGGTTGTGAAAACTTTAGTAACAATCTTAGTATGTTCTTCCCCTGTGTATTTCTGACTTCTGTCATTTTCTTTCACATGATCTTTGATGATTGGAGGCTGGCCAATGCGACACCCATNATTCCTGCTTTGGACATCTGGAATTACATTCTTCTATTTCCCTGCCTCACTAACACTTCATCCATTTTCTGAATTTCTGCAATAAAGTCTTTTCTCCATTGTATTCCCCTCACCCTTTGCTTCCTTTTTTTTTTTGTTCTTATTTCATTTAGTCCTTGCAGAGCAACCACTAGTTGCAAAAGCATTATTATAGAGCATAAAGAAGGCAAGTTGTTTTTTTTCTTTTTTTTTGCTGGCATCCACATGAATGGGTACAAATTGGACTAACCATATGTAGAACTCAGGTACAACTTCAGTGTTACCTAAGTCCAAACATATTTGATTGAAATGGAGACTGGAAAATATTGCCTGGTAATTATTCTCTCTCTTTGCAGCTAGTGTGATATACAGTTGAAATGAGAGGTGAACGCTGTTTTTTGGAATATACAATGTTTAGAATCTGTTCTCTCAATATATCTCAGTATGTGCTTAAACCTGTATTTGCAATGCCTTGTTTATTTAAGTGGTACTTCAAATTTATTCTTGGTGCCTTTTTGCACTGGAATTCTCATAGCTACACAAACACTCATAAGATCAGATTCCTTTTCTGAAGAAAATGGAAACAATATTAATGATTTAATTTCAAAATCTTTGAAAATGTAACTCAGACATTAAATACCACTGATGCATTGCCTTGTAAAACAAAGCCTGATCCTATGAGATTCCTTGGTTTGATAAAAGGAGAACATTTGGGTTTATACAGACTGCACTGCCTCATACCATGCTTGCTTATATTTTGAATATTAAATTTTATATTTGCAACCCAGTGGATAAGTCATTATGGTCTTTTTATAAATGATATTTTTATGTTTTACGAAATAAGAGCAACAATAGATATTGAGGTGTAGGAAAACACAAGACTTTAGATTTAGATATTCAGAAAAATGCCAACAGTTAGTGACACGTATTTTATTTATTTCAGGATATATAAGAATACAATTTGAAGGACTAAAATAGCTTATTTGCCTAGTTAGTGAATGGCAGAAGAAAGCATTGTTTTTCATCAGCACAACAAAACATTTTACCAAATAGAGTTCAACACATTATTTTCTGCACTGTTAGCCCTGGCTGCTTCCCGATTGGGTGCTTGACAGTTGAGAGACCTAGTAATAGACCAGCTGAATTGCTGATGTGCAAGAAATTCCTTCCCTTTTAGCAGGTGAAGTCATTTTAGTCCACAAAATCACCATCTTGAAGAATGATTATCTGACACAACACTATATCCTGAAAATTTATGTGTAAGTTTCAGGTAATTATACCTAGTCTGTGCATCTTATAATTCAATTGAAAATTTCAGAAGAAAAGGAAACTAACATTAGTTGTCAAAAATTAATTGTATTGTCTTGGTTGTGCAAATACACTTCAGGTTCTTTGAGGCATCTCTCTTTTCTTTGTTCACAGGGAAGTTTTAGCCCTAATTTTACTTAACATTTCTGCCATGGGCATATCCCACACAGCAGAAAATATACAGGGTATTCCCTTTAATCCAAACGCAGAAGATAGACAAAGTAAAGCACTTAAATTTTTACCGAGTTTATCTTCTTATCTTATTAAATCACAGTTATCAGTATTATTTTATACCTTTCAGGGTACACTTGATCCAAGCGTATTTTGAAGAGATAGATTAGCCAACACAGAAATACTTTCTGGTTTTAATGATTCAAGTTCCAATCACCTCCTTTAGCGAGTGGCAGTTCTGATACAAGGACATTGAAATTCTTTTATAACGATGCTGGAGAAAGTTGTGATTAATATACTACTGAATTGGTCTATAAATGTATATAATTAGATCATATTTAAATAGTAATTGTCAATATATGCCTGCTATGAAGATAGAACTACTACACATTACTCCTTACCTGTATAAAATGAATGAAGTAATCTTGGAAGTTACACAATTGTTGCAGGGTACAGGGATTCCTCCCAAACATGTCTTGTTCCCTTCATTGTGCTTATGCATGGTCATCTTCTCACGCCATGGTGAACAACACATCATTTTGTTACATATGCCACCCCGTGATCCATTGTTGGAACATGACGATATTCCACCACGCTGGTCAAAGTTTTGTGTAGTGTATTGTGAATTAGGGCCATTAAACATGGAATGTAGCACAGAATACATAACATACATTTCCCCCCTACAATCAATATGGTGATTAACTTTCTGAACTAGTCCCAGCCCCAGGTCCATCCAGCAAATGGGTTCCACCCAATATCTTCACGGAGTTGTGAGTTCAGTCATCATAGTTCTTGAATAGCTGCATGCATTGATTGTAAATGATCACTTAAATCCATACGGCAAAATCCATCAAATTCCTCACATCCATATCCAAGTGCTAGCAATAAAAATTGAAGAAAGTGCACCAATCTTCCCCCAGATTTGCAGTTCCTGAAGCAGTAGGGTTGGACTATTACCAAGTAGTGGTAAATCGACATCTTACTAGCTAGAGGTGGTCCATTCCAGAGGTAGAGTACTGTCGTTGAAAAATTCAGTCCTCATCCACAGAGCTCCTACGAGACATGGTGAACGGATTCTGTGGGCCAGTTGTGCTAGGGCACAAGGAATCCTGACCAGTAGCATTAGCTAGGGTGATCCAAATATTTTTCTGTTCTTCAGGCTGTGAAAACAAAACTGGTATGCACACATGAGCAGCCCCCAAAATTAATTAATTGGTCTCAAGAGGTAGAGTGGGGTTCCCTATTAACTTGATTTGAATAAAGGGAGAGTTCACAGGGACATTCCCCTGGTAAAGTATCTTGAGCTGGTGGAGGATGCAGCCCCCTTTTATCCTACCTCTTGGCCGCAGATCATCCCTCTCCCTTTCTCCATTATCTGGGGATACTCGGGAGGTACAGAGTCCCCAAGTCCACTTTAACATAAACAATTAACTCTTCACACACACCTAAAAAGTTACCCAACTCTGGTTTGCACTGGTCTGGCTTATCTAAAGCTGAACTTCAGCACTTTAGTGAGTTCATTATAATTACTTACAGTTTGTATTATTCTATATATCATACACTTGACAGTAGCAATCTCTAGCCTATTATTTCCATGCCCATTCTAGCCGTTCTAGCGGCAGAGCTATCTTTGTTCATGGACCAAGCCCTGCCTTATTCCCTTATGTGTTCTGAGAAGAATCCAATCCTCGTCGCCAATTATGTTGCACGGTAAACGGATTCCTCCCAAACAGAATTCTGCCACACAGTTTAACAAAGCAAGAAAGGAGTTTGCTATAATATCACTAAATATCCCTAGCAAGCACACATACAGTTACAGTGTATCATACTAAACCCAGGGTGACCATTGCAAAGCCAAGCATTAGAAGCAGCATCTTGGTAGGGGGTCAGTAGGCTCAGAGCATCACTGGGCATCCCCTGGAGAAAGACCACATTGCTGGGTCTCACCCCTGCCAGAAGCAGGCTCACTTTTATAGGCTAGCCATGGGAAAGCACTGGACTCACCCCCTTCAAAGGTGGCCACATGCACTGGGTGTTTTCAGTGAGCTGCATGTCACAATCAATAGCCAGCAGCTCTCCACGCTTACAAAACGGTCTTGTTTTTCCAGTCTTAGCCAAGAGATATGAACAAAGATCCTTGTTTGTTATTGTTTGGCCCATATGCATATCTTCTTCCCTTCATTATGCTTATGCAAGGTCATCTTCTCATGCTGTGGTGAACAAGGGATCATTTTGTATCCCTTACACAACAATATAAACTGCTTGCAAAATACTCAAACTTTAGCATCAAAATATAAAATTAAAAGGTATTATTGTAAAAGAAAAATCAGGAAGTTTCCCTCATACAGCTTTATCTAATGCTTTCAATTATCCTGTGTACGTGAAATGATTCTATTTTCCAAGAGCAGTCCAGCACAGGCAAAGGCAAAAAAACCCAGCTTGTGACAGAATTCAATCTGTCTGAGTTTGAATCTCTCAGTGTTTTGAATGGAGACATTCTACAATCATTTGACCCAGGCTAATATTCAAAAGTAAGCAAACACTGATGTAATTAAATTATATATTCCAATTGTCACAGAGCTAGGGAATGTGCCTCATAAGCTAAAGACCATCATGCTAGGGTATGGCATCTAGACTGTCCTTGCTCCCAAGTCTTTACCATTAATGTACAAAACAAGCAACAACAGATGCAGGCAGACAACAGAGAGGAGGAGTTGAGGAGTCAAGGCTGATCAGCCTCATCAACAGATATTTCTGCTTACCTGTAGCCAAACAAATATCAGATTTTTGGACACAACAGTGAGACTTCTAGTGTTATCATTCTTTTGTGTTAGCTAGCCCACTTGCTATGCAAGTAAGTAATGGTTAGGAAGTCCAACCCTGTCAGAAAGTGACAAAATAACAGCTTCCCTCAGACCTTTTATATAGGTAATGTTTACACTTGAAGCTGAGAAAGACCTGATCATGTATAATGGCTTTCTAAACAGAAAAAGCCAACAGAAAGTTGTAAATTGAAAATGCATCCCTGGTGGGACACAAGGACTGAGAGAAGGTCAGCCACCCCAAATCAAAATATCTTGTTGCCTTCAAAATTTTGGGATTATGTGCTTCAATCAAATCCTCAACTTTTCAACTTTTTTCAACTTTGTGGGGGGGGAAAGAAAAAAAAAAGACAAAGACGTGCAATATTTATGTGAGGAATGATATGAATATGAAATGTTATGTTAGCTTGGGTAAAAATGTGTGAGACATGACCCTAGACATAGATGCAAGTATAAAACCTGAGACTGCAGGGAAATGCCATTCTAATCAGTACTTAGAATTGAGAATATCTAGCTATTTTTTTCTGGTGTTTGCTTCTTTCTCTGAATATCTGGCATTAGATATTGTAGGAGGTAAGACATTGGTTTTGTTTTGACGTGGTTTATTCTGAAATATAACAAATCAACAGATAGTCTTGAATATCCTGGTCAGTTTGCACAAGATAAGACCTTAGACTTGCACTAATATACGGTCAGTGTCACTCCATGAAAGTCAACGGACTATATTTTTTCCCTTCGTTACAGTAGTACAGCTCCATTAGCTATAGAAATCATTAATCAAACAGCAGCACTGAATTCTGTGATGTGGGGCAGGATATAAATTAGACAAGAATTTGGCCTCCTTGCCATTTTCTTCCCTGATTTGCTGCTGGCAGGAAATTCTTTGGTTTATTTTGCCTCTAAGCTTTAGTCAAGTAGGTTGATACTAATTGCACTGCACAACAAAGCTATGTTCTGATATACAACTGTGAGTATGAAGACAAATTCACATATAAACAAATATTTAGAACCTTGGTCATAACTGACTGATCTCTCGTAATTCTTTGAACTTCCTTAATCCTTTTTCTCTCCCTTCTCCTAGTTTCTCATCTGTAAAATGGAAAAAATAAGACAACCTTCTTTACTAAGAAGAACTGAACATAGATATTAATAATGTTAAAGCACTTCAAAGCTTTTGATGTAGATGTAAGTTATATCTTCATTCCAACTAAAAGGGGCTTTTTTTTTTTTAATTTGAGATCTTTCATGAAGTGAGGACAGAGGTAAGAAAGGTACTTCCTCCTTCTCATGTCTAATAAATGATCTGGGAAAGTTAAAGCCACAAGTTTTAGAGACATTGAATAATTAAAAAGATTACAAACTGGAGTACATCCAACTCTGTAAGCCAGCCAAAGATGACCATTCACAAGAAATAAGTAAGTCTAATTCAAAAAGAGCAGGAAAAATCAATCAAGATGAGAATATATCCTTTGTTTAAATAATAGAGTAGCCAACTATTTGAAATACCCATGTATTTATGAAACATTGTGCATGCTATACTGTGTAACCATTAAGTTACATGAAAAGTCTGAAACAGCATGATAAAAATCTTAAATCTATTTCATCCTAGTTTTCTTTACAGAGTTCCAGCCCATATATGAAGAAAAGTCTTTCCTTCTGTTCATATTTTTTTCAGGTTTTGAGATCAAATAGGTTGGTTGCTCTTAATTAGATCAAGCCTGATTCTCCTGTTTCTGAGGTCTGTGTGGGCTCAGGATCTGTCTCTTAAGGTTCCAGATTATTTCTTTGCTGAGAGTGAGTCAGTTGAGATTTTACAGCTAAAACACTCCTGCATCACTAGGAAACCTATGGTGCTGTCAGATGAAGGTTTACAAAAACGAATCTTTTAACCACAACAGCAGTTACTGTTAAATGGTGTGTAGGTGAAAGCCCCCAAATTCAAGCCATGAATATCTGTTAAAAGCTCCACTTTTTAAATCCAATCTTCACTTGGTAGAAAATGTATTTACAGTATGGCCATGAGACAGCCACTTTTCCTTAGAAAGTGAGACACAGCCACCCATCAAGACATCACTTTCTCTGTGTCGGTTGCCTGCCCAGACCTCAGTCAGTGGAAATGAATGGGAGAGAGAAGCCATTTTACTGGTGTCTCTAGTCAAGAAATAATACAACACAGTTTCACACAGTGTTTGTAGCATTATTGTGAATTCATGACACCCCTAGGCTGATATAATTTGTAATGTTGACAATGCAGCACTTACTATTGCTAATAATTTTCCTATAATTACAAGTAGAGAAGCAATCAATATATACTAAAATAACACCAGTTATTCAGTCTTATAAGATGAACTCCAAATAAGTTTAGTATAGCTACTGTTAGATTTTTATTCATGCTATTTTTACCTCTTGTTTGATATTGACACAATTTAAAGACATTTTCAAAAAATACAATTACGAAGCAGGACAGGAACACAGGCTCTTGGAAGTTACTTGGGATCTGCTTGTATAAATTACAACAATGAATTGCTGTAGAGGTACATAAGCTACTTTATATTGCTGAAGTACTAGTAATTATTCAAGCAGATTTACTGAGGTTTAAGGACAGTGTAATAATAGCGTCTGTATATTTTATATGCAGCCATTGTTACACCTCATTAAGTGGGCTGGTAAATGATCCACTGCTATTCAATTAATATGCAATGAGTGTGATATTAAATCTAACATGTAAATTAAAACTCAATTTGAGTCACTTAATTTTAACATGTGATGGAAAACTTCTTTGGACCTGGATGGCTTGTGTCTGTTTCTTTTACTTGGCTCCCTTCTGCTGTTCAAATGATGTTGGACAGATTCTAGAAAGACAAAAGGGGAAAGGTTTATTGTAAGAAATTTCAGCATAGCAAATTAAAAACAGCTCCACTCTTGGCATTAAGTGATGAGCAGAAATCTGGCTAAATCCCAAACATCCTAACATTTCAGAATGTTCACACTCATGATTCAACCTAATCTCCAATTCAGAAAGCATTGACAAGAGAAATATATTATCAAATGTGACAGGATGTTTTAAATATCCAATGAAATCACCCTAAGCATTGAATCTACTATTATTCATGACAATAACCTTTTTTAAATAACAAAATTAGAAGTACTAATATTAGTGGATGTTATTCCAATTACGTCATTGTAATCAATGTAGGCAAAGAAGAGTGACAGAAATCATAAGGTCCATTCAGCCAAATATACTGAAAATTTGGGAATGGAATAAAAGAATGGATTTCTTTATAATCTTTGTTGGATTGATGTAGTTGATGAATACACACCAAGACAACTGTACAATAAATGTCCTAAATCATACTGATACATTAATTTGTGGAAAGGCTGTGTGTGAGCTGGGAGCTCATACAGCATTTTAATGCAAAATTCATCACACATTTAAATCCTTTGCCTGTGTTGTAGATAGCTTAGCCTTAGTTTATCTCAGATGTTTCTTCTGTTGAAAGACAGATGTGTCATACAAAGTGACATAAGAAGCTAACAGTGCCAGAGAAAATAGAAGATGAAGGTACTAGTCTTGACTCTTTCTTAATAGTACTAACTAAATTTAAATTCAGCCATGAATACTACAGGTCCTACTTCCTATTCCCAAGTAATAAGAACTTCTGAGCCAGAAGAACAAGTAACTAACTTTACTCAGCTTTAATAAATTCTACTCTTTTAGCATAGAATATTTGGGCAATGACTGAGCTATCAGAATATAATGTCTTATTCTGAGTTTAATTTGGATCCAAATACCTATGACTTATGTAGATTGTATAATGGCATCAAGGCAAAAATTATTACACAGATTTGATGAAGTTTTCTGATATAACCTGCAAAAGTCAAAGCAGTCAATCAGAAGTCTATCCTTGCACTCTGAATAATGATCATGCTATAGAACGATAGACATTAAAAAAGGGAATCTGAAGACAAATTATTTTTTTCTATAACAGATCATCAGATTTTCTAAAAATCATGTGTTAGCAAGCAAACTTGCCAGGCAAACCTGACGCATCCATTTTAGAAGAAAACAGCTGCCTTCCAGAGTTAAAATATAACCATTAAATTCTATTCACCAGAGCTAAAGACATTTTTAAAAACCATTGACTCTGAACTTGCTTCCCAAGCAGAATAAAGTCTTCAAAAATATTGGTTAGAACTGTTAAATAGAAGTAGCATTTACTCGTACAATGCAATTTTTTCTCTCATCTCCACTTTGGCATCTGACTTTAGTCAACTTCGTTATCTAAATAATTTGCAATTGTACTACAGTTTGTTAGTATATCTGTTTCTAGATAGATATATTTGTGAACTTTCTTTCAAATGGGAGAAGTAATTTTCTAAGAATCATTAAGCTCTTCTCAAGGCCCAGCTGCTACATGATCAAGAAAATGTTGAACTTATTAGCTTTTCTGATAGATAGAAAACCTCTGAGCAAAAGCCCCCACAATTCTGTGTTTATGGAGTCTGGTAGCTGATGATCTGTTTACTTCCCTGGATCTAAAGATAAAAAAAGACACTTTTTGGTGAAATAAATATTTTACAACAATTAATAGTAATATTTTCTGTACAGAAGAAGGCTTTTTCTAATATTTGAAAGGTAAGAGTGATGACCATAATTTTATAGAAGAGGAAGTTGAGCCACAGAGAGTTTTATGAGAAAAAGCAAACAGCAAGTAAGATGTAAAATGTTTTCCAGCTCCATATATATTAAGCTTGTGCTGTAAACATTGGGGCGTGCTGCTTAACCTATTAGATATTTTTCAATATCTTTCTTTTGAGCCTATATGAAATAGATAATACAAGCAACCTGCCACCAGAAGCAGTACATTGCACCTGAAGTAGTATCTATCCCATGTCAAAACTAGTGGGTGCAGACAGTGCACCCAGGGTCCTGTGTAACCAGACATGAAGTAGAGCCAACTGGGAAGCTATGCTATTTGAGGCAAGGGATCAGATCTTTACACCTCTGCACCACAGTGGTAAAGCAAACTCCGACTGACTCTAAGTGGAGATCTATCTGTTGTTTATGGACCAGTAATCAGCAAAATATTGTTTCTCCAGTAACATTCTGATTTACATTTGCTTCTGACAGCAGCAGGGTAACATGTTCTTTAATTTCTTATTAACACTACTGATCTGAAATAGAGATTAAAGCCTTTAGCTAGTTCTATTGCTGATTTTACAGTTTTTCTTTGTTCAGCTCTCCTCTGGATCATTTATTGTATTGTATTTCTGGCTCCACTGCCGTTCTGTCATTCTATGTTTTCCTTTGTCACATGCGATGTTCTCCAATGTTCCATAATACCTCTAAGCAAAACCTACTTAATACAAAATATAACTAAAATAAAATAAAATAAATAAAATTATAAACTTTTCCTATAAGTATTTTCTGCAGTCTCATTCATACAGTGGTAAGAGAGTCCAATCTAGAGACATGACAACTGTCTGCAACTTTTTGAGGTTCATTAGATTTTTTCTGTTAGAAGATGTTTTACAATTTGGTGAATGAAGTCTTTACACTTCTACTACCTCAAATCTGATATGGTTCAAAAAGACTTGCTGTTACATGGAGAACTCATTCTAATTCATTACAACTCCTTAATACAATTACCCACCTGAATAATAAAACTTGGAGAGACTGAAAAACAGAAATTAGGGAGATGCATAAACTACCTTTTTGCCCTTCTTTAGAAAGCAAGAAGGCGGTTAAAAAAAAAAAAGTTATTTAATTTTCCTTGTACATGAAGAATAATTAACCCACGTGTAATAATTTTCACCTTCTAGAATGTTGTAAATTTATGCAATCAATATGTTACATGGTGGAATGGCCTAAAATACGCAATTTAGTTCTTGATGCACAATGGCATGTAACAATTAACAAGCAGAAATGCAAGAACAAGGAAAGAGTAGTAGTAGGTCCCAACAGGTATTTTCAGAGCTGATTCAGTTATCAAAGTTACAGTCATAGTCATCATTCAGCAACTGACCTATGGTTTCTGTCAGGATCCAAAGGATCAGGAGTATCAAATAATCAGACATCTCAAGCTGTAAATAAAAAACAGGGCATATAAACTCAGAGCTTTAAGTACTCACCAGCCTGCAAAGTCCACCCCTTTAAGTAACAGTGAAACCCAGAAAAACTGAACGTGGAAGACAGCAGTGTTGCATGAGCCAAATTCAGCCTACCTCTAAAGCTACTTTTATGTTCCCTTTCTATTTCCTGGTCCCCATTCAGTCCCTACACACTCTAGAGCTGCTTCTATCCCAATGCATCATCATCGTCGTCATGGCTAGGCTTCGCGAACGAAGATCCTGGGAGGGCTCCATCCACGCTATTCACAAGCGCTCGGCTGATGCTTGTGGAAGCATGGCATGTTTCAGCCCTACTCTTCACTTTCTTCATATGTCCCCAGCAAGTTCCCTATGCAGATGTACAAAAGAAATCCTCATTTATTGGCTTACATTGATGCTTCTCAGATGGGAGTGACAAGGATTTGGAAAAAAAGTCCTACAAAAAAATATTTCCAAACCATATGCTTTATGTATGTCCTTAGTTATTGCTATTTGAAATAGCATTGAAAAGTCATTCAAGCCCATCTATTAATTAATAGTTTATTAATTTCAGTGTAACCAGATTTTTCTGAAGTAATGAACCAGCAGACTCTGTGGTTTTTGAATGAATGATTAACCCTTCTCCTTCTGTCCTTAAGTGTAAAGAAATATCTACTCTCCTAGAAAAACTGTATTATTACTACTCCCCTTCTCCCTGTAAAACTTTTCTCCCCTCTCTTTTCTCCTTCCTCGCAATCTCTCCACACAGAGCTCCAAATACTCATGCCAGCTACCACTACATTACTTTGCAATGCACAGAAAAAAAATCACAATTGTTTCTTGACTTTCATCTTGAGCTAAAAAGGAAAATTAGAAACAATAGTTCAGCAGAGCTAGAAAAAGTAATTGAGATGCAGCTTGTGAAGTTGATGACAGATCATTTTTCAGAATGCAAATGAATTATTTAAATAGAAGTGTCTAATTCTTTCATTGCCCTTCACTATTGGCAGGCATTAACTGCCTCTCTGAGTTAGCACAAAGTGGCCAAATCAAACTAAGAACATTTTTGTTATAATTAACACATACCTTGCAGGACAGTGGAAATTCAAATCTACACAGTACGTCAAAGTGAAGCATGTAAGTATATCACAGGATCTCCATTTTTGTTTGCCTATATATCTTTCATTACATTCACTTCACTATTGGTTTTCTTCTTTGCAATAATTTCCCAGTGTTTCAGCTATTTTACTGATTGGGGTTTTTACTTCTATTCCTCCCTGGAATTTTCATCTCAAGGCTTCAAAGCTTTGCCATTGTGTGTAAGATATCAGCAAAAACATGTGGACATTTTCCTATTCTTGGATGCACCTGTCTTGTCTCTAAACTAGAATTACTATAACATTCTAAAAGGATAAAGGAGACTTAAGGGTGTGAAATATCTGAAACTAAGAAAAGGCTTGAGAAGGCTGTCCCAGCAAATTCAACTTTTGTCTATTTTATATAAGGACTGAAAGAAATATTGAGGGTAGTCAGAAAGCATAATAATATTTTACATTATTTTTTAAGTATATTAGTTATTAACAAGACCTTGGGCCACTGAAGTAACACATATGCTTATGTAATTGGGAAAAAATAATAAAAGGTGAGCCACCTACACTTACAGAGTAAAGAAATTTATGCAAGCTCTTATTTCAGTAGTTACATTTTCCATTAAACAAGCAATTTCAAGGCACTTATGAAAGTACACTTCCACAAATTAATGGAAATACACTAACAAAGAACTGTATAAATGAATATATTGTCCTGAGCCATCTAGGGAAATTAAAGGTTATAAATCTAGACAAGTATGAAACATAATAATGGTATCCAAAGGTAGCTATATATGGAACGGGACATATGTTTTCATTGATAATACAGCCATAAAATGAATGTTACACATGTCTGTTACTGATACCAATTGTAATGTATATTAGCAAGAGTTTGGAATAATACCAAATACAAGAAATAGATGTCTGAGTAGCACTTATTTTGCTATTATAGTATATACATACTTACAACCAATCTTTGTCCTGCCTCTCAGAGAGGACTGAAAAAAAGTTAATAATTTTTCATGCTGACACATGAAACAAAACCATTACATTCCAAATTATTTGTTCATATTATCATATATGGAATTGTACATCCTAAATAATGTTTGCAGATACCATATTTTGTGTGTGCAGTTCAAATATCAATTAAAAATAGATTAACTTTAATGTTTAGTTTTTCTACCTTTACTGAACAGCAATATGGCTGGCATCTAGGTCTGTCCTACTGATGCCTTGTGAGAGTCTGGGATTAATTGCTCCTCTCTGCACTAGTGTCTCTGTCTGAAAAAGGGAGGGATGACTTTCATGCCTGGAAAGTATTTTACAAGCTATGTATATAGAACTGTGCTGAAGTTCAATAACAATAAAAAATAACCTTCAGAATTTCCACTGACTCATGGTTTTACTTAATCTACAGAATGACAATATATACACAATGAGATACATGAGGACAGTATATTTAAATTTTTTGTTTTGCCAAGTCAATATCAAAATCATCAACACAATATCAAAGCTGTGTTAATTAAAGGACTCTCACATTAGATGCTCTAGTGAAGAACAGACAGTTCTGGAAATAAGTAGGAGTTCTTTACTGCAATATTTGCCTCTTCAGGGTTTTAGCCATCTTAACCTGAGCAATTCTATGTGACTGAAAATCACTGTTACTTCACTGTTACTGTTTTTTCTTTTTTTTTTTTTACTTGGACTGCTTTAAATTTCTCCTTTATTAAAAAGGGATAGTTTTTATTTTCAGTTTTCTAAACATGTCTTTTTCAGACAACTATGTAAAAGGAAAATATATTTTACTTGATTATATTTTTATTAAATTTAAAAATTTCAGCTAGCTGCCTATAGTCTAGACAGATTTGCAGCAATAACTACAGGGATTTGTTTATAAATGCCTGAAGGCTAGCAATATAGTGACATAAATAATTAAAGAAAAGCAAGAATTAAAATTCACATCATCAATTTTGTTCTAACATGTAACTTCATCTCAGTGATACCATTTTGTTTAGCCAAAGGTAAATGATCATTGTTTAAGAGAGGAATCAATGTCCATTAGTTAATGAGGAGGAATCCCCTTCTTGCATTTAATTGAAAAAAAAATATTATTGCACACACAAGCCTACAAAACATACAGCTTAAAGCACTAGTCAGGATTGTAACATGAATTAATACCTTCCCCATTGTTTAAGCTAGTTTCTTGTGGACATTTCAAGGCTTTCTAGAGTACATAAACCAATGACGTCCTAGTCATGGCTTATCAGCTTTGTTATAGATTCAATGATAAACCTTCTTAAATGATTCTGTTTTCTGTTATGTGTGGGAGCTGGGCTGTGTCCTTAGCACTGCATGAATTATAAGACAAAAAAATTAAGAGCTATATGTACTAGAAAACAGCAAGATAAACAGCTTCCAGGTGAAAGAAGAAAGAGGCAAATTGCCCAAATGAAAAAAGAGTATCACAGATGATTATTTGCAAATAAATAGATGAAATTTTAGCTACTTCCCATAAAATGCTGTTAAGAATAATAATAATACAATAAGAAACATTAAAAATATGATAGAAAATGGGTCTTCATTTGGTTTTCACTGTAAGACTTAGATTCAGAGATCAGTCCACTGGCAGCAGTTTGTGACATCTTTCCTATCACCAGAGGATAAATATGAATTTGCTCTTAATATGAGTATTTGTGGCATCTTGAACAGCCACAATGTAAACAGAATGTTTTGAACCTGAATCCTGGCAAGAAAATACCAGAAGAAATAAAACCTGTTACTGGAGTGCTGAGAGCTACAGAAAGGACTTCAAGGAAGAGTTTCTTTATTACAGTAGCATTTATGGGCCCCTACTGAGCTAAACTCTACAACATTGCACAGATATAGCCACACATCATCCCTATCTAGTAAAGACAGACAAAAAGTATGAAGAAGTCAATGTTATTGTGATTTTTATTTTACAGGTGGGAGCTCAAACACAGTGGGTGCATGACCTGCCTAGTGAAATCTGGGACTCAAGAAGAGCTGAATTGGCATCTGCAGTCTTGAACAAGTACCTCAGTTCCAGCTTCATTTGCACCCTCTAAAAGTTGGACACATTTATCATATATGACATACTCTCACATATAGCCAGAAAGAACTTTGCTGGTATGGAGGAGAAAACAATTGTTAATCAATCAGTAACATTTACTCAAGTTAGTACAGTGAATAGAATATCTTAGTGATAAACCAGTACTGGCCATACTTTCTAAAATCCTAAATGTTTTGGAGTGCTTAGCTGCTTTCCTAGTGGTGCTGTGATGTCATCAGGAAGCTGCTCTGAGAACTACCTAGAGGCCAATAGCTGTGGGATTTACATCTATGAGTCAGTGAACACTTTTCAGTCTCAGTGTCCCAAAACACAAAACAGGGAAATTGAGTGAGTTAGGTCTCCCTCACCTTACCTAATGCTAGAGGCATCTGGAGTTCTTAAGGGAGAAACTGGGAGGATGTGACTGTCACTTCAGTGTGGAGCTGAAGGATGGATCCCAACTCCAAAAGCCTGTATTATTCAGACAGGCACTTTTTTGGCCTTTGGTAATGTAAATGAGCACTCTGCATCTGGCAATCTCAGCGTAGAACCAGTCTACAAAAGGCCACCACCAAACTCAAATCAGACAATAGCTGTTCAGGTAACACATCATAACAATTAACGCCCTTCTTCTGTGTCTCTTTCTGTCACAGCTTGGCTTATTACAGGGTGTACTGCCATGCTAACTTTTTGAGATGAAAAGGTGAAAGTAAAGAATGCCACTGCCTCCTCCACCTGCAAGAAGCCCCATGTTTCTCTCTACTGCTACTGATGCACTAACAATGCCCAAGAGGGAGGGTGGAAGTTCCCCAATTATTGTTCAATCTCTCTAGTTTCTTAAGACTAATGTAAGATGGAGATTCCTTTTCAGCTTCTTTTTTCTTTATTATTTTTTCTTTCCTTTCAGCCTACAGACAACAGTAGCTTATGAAGAGTTACAAATTTGTCACTTTTTTCAAAGGAGATCAAAACAGAATATCGATAAACACAGAATTCTTGTTCAGAACTAAGGAAGAAAGAGCTGAAGAAACCCCTTAAAGATAACTATTTCCAATAAATCTAAGAAATACAACCTACAGAGCTGAAGGAGAGGAGAGGTCACTTTAGAGCTCCATATTGTTTGATAGTATGTGCAACCTAATTTCCTGAGAGAGTGTCCCTGTTGGAGAAAAGGTATCTCAAGCATCTGTGACTTAATGAAGAGAGTTTTTATGTGAGCCAGGTCTCATATGCTTTACCAAAGCATGCCAGTTTTGTGAGGATACTTTTAAGCTTTAACACTGAAGCAGGTGTTTGACAATGTATGTCCTCTGAAAACATGGTCCCAAATTACTGTGATATCAAATCCAGATTCTCAAATTACAGCTTAAGTGCTTGGGCCATCAGCTTAACTGTGCTGATATAGGTCATCAGGGGTCAACAAAATATCTCCTCACACAGTGGAGCTGTCAAATCTGGAGTTTCTCAGATCACAGTATTTCAGTCACCTGGGGACCACTGTCTGGGATAGATACATTGAAAGACCAGTGTCTGGTGTCCCTTGTGTTACACCCTATTTAAAGTATCCTGGAGCTGAGAAGACCTATGAAGTTAAGCACTGATTAAGGCAATGCAGAAATGGACCAGGGCCATATTCACAAAGTTCTTGTGTAATGTGGAATAATTTGCATTGGTCAATGATACTGATTTCTCTCTGTTAAAATGATATGTGGCAAAGGTTCCCTCAAGACAATCAGCAGAACTTAGTGGGAATTGTAAAGTGAGGTGTATGTGGCTGAGTCTGTGGACCAATAACTTCTTGGGGTAAAGACACCTAAAACTGAAGCCTTTATGTCAGGTAACTGTAAGGCCTTCCCTCTGGGAAGAGAACACCTCAACTATTTAATGCAATAGAGTAGTTCCTCCCCAAACACATAAACACACCTGTAAGTTATTGATTAATTTGACTGCACAAAAAAGAGGGAGTAAAAAAAAAAAAGTGGAGAAAGGCAGGAGCTAGTACCCCATCAGGCTCACAGGTAGATTCCACAGGTTGGGGAATACTGGCAAACTACAGTGGCTGTCATAATCACATCTCCTGATGGTATTTTATTCAGTTTTTCCAAGTAGATGTTTTATTATATTTTCTCAATAACATTCTGTTTCTTTTTGAACACTGCTTATAGTGGAGAAACATTGCTCACCAAGAACACCTGCAACAAATAATCTGATTGCTCGGGGTTCTACAGGGTCTTGAGCCAATACAAATTTTCCATTATACAGTCTTAGAAAACAAAACTTGTTCTTTTTATGTTTATATGTTGCCTGGAAGAAATATTACATATGTAAAATAGCATCAAAAAGTGCAGAAAATATGATGCGTGAATGCATAAACTTAAGAGATGATGATTGATAGTCACATTTGGTTATGAGAAATTTTTTCTTCATAATTATATCTCACATTTTTATTTAATCATTGACCTTTCTTTAAGCTTCCTAGTCTTTCTCAAGGCATCATATATAAAAGCAGAAATCACCCAAGTTATGTCTTTTTGATGCTATTTCTGGAAAGTAGCCTAAGGAACAAGTTAACATTTTCCTACAGAAAGGACTTCACAAGAGAGTTCCTATTTCAGGAGAGTAAAGTGGCCCAGCCTTAACAAACAAGTAGTGCCTTTCAGCAGCAAATATGTATTGTTAAGCTTTATCTCACAAAGCAGTAGAAAAGACAATTTGATTCTATGCACAACTCAACTCTGTGCCTATGTGAGTTTCTAAGGGCTGTGCAGAGCTCTCATCACTTGAAGCAGGACAGTTGTATCACTCTACATTGAAAAAGGCTATTTAGGGACACAAGTGGAATTCATTTGGGAAATGGATGCAAAGAAACATAGTTTGAAAATATTGATATAGTAACAGAGAAATGCATCTGAGTACCTACCAGGTGTACAAGGTTCTGCTATGGAAGCTATTCAGTTTCCCAGCTGATAAGGACTCCTTTAGTTACAACCTTGTGTTTTCCAATTCATTTTCATCTTATCTGACTCATTTCCATTGCAGAAAATGTGACTGTTTTCCAGCAAATTGCAACAGACTTTCTGTTTAAGCCATATATTTTTTTTCAATAGAATACCTGCTAATTTAGATTCAACATATCCAAACACTATGAAACAGTAATTTGGTATTATCTGGTCAGTAGCACATACAAATGTGCTGAGCAATACCTTCATCACTGAGTTGATATTAGAATTAATATTAGTTAATATTAGCCCCTTCCCCACCCGCCATGGGAAGAACAAAGGGAATAAGAGAGAGACTTGTGGATAGGAAAAACAAAACTACTTTAATGAAAATAATAACAATAAAATGAAATGCATACAAATATGTACAAAACCAATATCAAACTCAACCCCCTGATGGCAACTACCTTCACCAAAAGATTTAGTAGTGACCTTGGTACTAATTCTAAATATCCAGTCTTATCACTACTAGAAGCAGACACTGTCTGTAAAAACATGCAGTTAATTTTAGAAAGAGCAGTCACTTAGAATAGCCTAACATGAAAAGTAAAATCATTGAACAGAATTAATTCTGTTTTAACTCAAACTAGGACAAGCCCTAGAAATGCTTAGGACAGACGAATGATCCTGGTTCTGGGTAGAAACTCACATATAAAAGGAGAGGATGCTGAATTCAGCATAGTAGTTGTCAGGGTCAAAACCAGCTCTGAAGATTATATAACTGAAGAAACTCTGTGCTAGTTTTGGTCTTTTGTTTGAAAATCTCTACTTCCATGATTTTACTCAGTTTTGAATTCCCATTAGCACTGAAGATATGTCCAGCTCTCTAATAATGAATCCAAGGAAAGGGAGAAAGTATGAATGTGACGTATTTTGTAAGAGATGAGTAAAACAAAAGGATTTTTTTTTTCCTTTCTTCAGGCACTATCCCACACTGTAACTTCAGCTACATTTAATTAGGGTTACTGACATCATAATTTGCATTGTTACCCATGATGCTTTTCAACTTTTTATAAACCATTTCCTTTTGAAATTGCCATGACCTATATAAGCATATCATTTTGTCCCTGTGGCTAGCACTTGGTTGAAGTATTAGATTCACTGTGAAATTCCTGCAATTACTATTTCACTCTTATCTAGCTAAATATAGAAACACTTTGAGGGCGTTTTTTAAAGTATGTCATTGACTGTATTCGTTTTGATGATATCTCAAGGCTGCTTATCTATAATGACATATAAATTGGCAACTTAAACTAACTCCTCCTTTATTCTGTATTATGTATCTTCAATGTCCAGCTAACTCCCTTGGATGAAAGCAGAGTAGTTAAAGCAGAGATACTTGCAGAAGATAAAAGGAAAAGCTGAGGCAATAGTGATTGTTCTGGATGCCTGACCTACAGGAGAAACTCTGATCCTCCACACTGATTAACAAAGGATCAAAAAATGACAGCAAAAAGCTCTTAGGTTTTCCATCAGCTAGATGGAGTTACAATTTCATCAGATCAGATGTTTTGTCTCCAAAATATCAAACAAAATGTTGCAATTACAAATGAGTGCTGGGGATAGTACCTACTGTCTGGATTTGAAATCTCCATTATCTATGGTATGAACATTTGGCAAGGCTAGGCTATTTGCAATTTAGTATAATGTCCTTCAGACATTGTGTTTATTGGTGTTATTCCATGCTGCAGATCTTAAATCAGTATACTGGAACCTATCCTGAAGTTTTTAATGGGTGGATTTTTTTCAGTTTAAATGAATACATAATTTTGCATTGATCTAACACAGTAAAAATTAATCAAATCAAAACATAACTTGACCAATAACATGGACCACATTTTAAAAACATGTCTGAGTCAAAGCTCCATGTAATGGTTGTGTATGAATTCAGGTATTTGTACATATTGATAAGAGTTCCAACAAAATCCTTGTCTTCTTCAGGCTGAACAGTCCCAGCTATCTCAGCCTTTCCTCACAGGATAGATACTCCAGTCCCTTCATCATCCAGCCTTTGCTGGACTCTTCTCAGTAGCTCCATACCTCCTTTTTACTGGATAGCCCAAAGCTGGAGACAGTACTCCATGTGTAGACTCACCAGTGCTGAGCAGAGGGGAAGGATCATCTCACTTTCCTTCGGTTAGCAAGGAAAGAAGCCTTAACAAGGGCAATATACTACAGAGGAAAGAATAACTGCATTTTGAATAAAGAACTTGTATTAGGATTAGGTCAGCAGTAATGTATGTAGCTTTGATAGATATGTAACAGTTCTACATATCAACATTTCATCAGGTGAATCACAGAATCACCAAGGCTGGAAAAGACCCCCAGGATCANATCACATCCCTAGTCCTCGGAGTATAATGCTATATATATGTGCTATATATATGAATAATGCTATCAAGATGTCACATTGGGCTCAATTCTGTTTTCCAGGCCAATTCTATAAAAATATTTGTACAATTGTGGAGTTGTATCATTAAAGCAAGAAAATTAGTCACACATGTATAGCTAAGAGAAGAATTTACGGTATGGATATTACATATGCAGAGGACTGGCACAAAGACAGTCACTCTTAAAAATGACATAAAGGCATGTTCTTATGGGTTTTTTTTTCTACAGATAGTGAAAACACATACTGCATGGTTTGTACTGTTTGACCGAGATGCAACAAGAATCTGCAATTCAGTCTTGCTATGTTTTGAAGAACTAAAAGGGATGTTTATTTGGTGTTTTCAACTCTACTGAATTCCACAAAAATGTTAGTGTAGAATAGAAAGCAAAGTCAAAATAGCAACTGTATCATATGGAAGAACCTCATGAAGTAACACAGTCTGTGGCCTGCCTGGCTAGGGAGAAGCACTATGGTAAAGGATACAGTGTCCTGATAGTCAACAGGTTGAGCATGACTCAATGACATGCGTTGGAGTGATTAAGGCAAAAACACAAAGGGCTTTTTCTGTGGCAGACAGAGAAAGGACAAGAGGAAACAGTTGCACATTGCAACATGAAAAATTTCAGCTGGACATCAGGAAGAGAAATTTCCACTATGAGGTTGGTCAAGCACATTCCAACCTCCCAAGGATGTCATGAAATGCATGTATGACTGGAAAAGACCCTGAGGAACCCAATAAAACTTCAGAAATAGTGTAGGAAAACTCAAGAGGTCACCTAATTCAACCTTCTGCTTAAAGCAAGACTGTGTTTTTCGTAATTCTACAACATCGTATCTGAACTCTGATGCCTAAAAAAATACAGATACCATAACTGCATTTGCAAAAACAATGCAATGACAGCGAAGTTAATTAAAATACTACATTCACAATCTTACTTAGCAAAATATAAAACTGCCTGCTGCGAAACGTCAAACGCAATGTACCTAAGAATAAGAAAAAATCACATTGAAAATCTATCACATATTTCTCTCACACATCTCTCCTTCTCCCTCAGTATGTAGCAAAATTAAATCCAGTTGCTTTTGACAGCAACCTTTGAGGTGGTGATTCTTTGGATTTGAAATTGTCTTTGAAAAAATAATTTCATTCTCCATATATCTTGGTTTCAAGCATTTGTCATAGTTTAGTAAAGTAGTTAAAAAGTTACCAGAGGATCGGGACCATATGAGGCTGAATGAATGTTAAATTTGCTATGAGTCTATGCTTATCCCATCATATGTAGAACTGTAGATCCATTAATATAGGAACAACTCAATTAGTGCCTCTGTAGGGAACAGAGCATAACCTTACTATACACAATTTAATAGCTATCATACATCATGAAGATCTAATTCCCAGGCTGAGTAGGATGTAAATGGCAGTACCCCACAGATAAATTTTTTAAAAATCTTTATATCTTTGGTGTTTAATACTCTTCTCCGAGCCCACTTATACTGTGCATCCTGCAATTTTTCCTGTATTTCACACCTGCAGATTAATGCAGCTGACTGTTTTGTGGTTACATTATTTAATTTCTTGATGCATCATTAACATGGAAGGGAATTATTCGCCAACTTGAATTTGTTTGCCATATCAGAGGTTCATTATCCCAGGAAAATAGTGTTTCGAGACTTAGAATGTTCTTTGGTTTGTGCTTTCAGTGGTCCTCTACAATATTACTTTGTCTGTTATTTTATACTTATTCCAGGGAAGGTTGCTGGCAACTCATTGAAGGTCAGGATCAAGTAATGCTCTTATTTAATCTCTTCAACCTGGAACGTAGATTTTTTTTTTTCTTTGCTTCCAGAGAAAATTTAGAATATGTACTGGAAATACAGGAATTTCTAAGAAGCCTAGACCAGCAATGGCATTCCTGATTATACAGATTTAGGCTTGATATCAAAATTAACGATGAGCTCATATGCAACTGAATGATTTAGGAATTAGTCACCTCATCTATCCTAACTGAGGTCTGTTCAATGCATCATGTACAAGTTTGGACTGAGAAAGGAGGAGAAAAAACAGTTAAACTCTGACATTTTGTTTGAGTTTTTTGCTCACCTTGCAACTGCTGATTTAAACACCAGTGCTGTAGAGAGCTAAAATTCATCGAGAGAGATGTCAAAACATTAATAGGCAAGTGTCTATTCATCAGACTCTAAAACCTCATTTTGAGAAAAAACTTGAAATAGGAGGGGGAAATTTGCTGAGGAAAAAGGAGAGATGCTGATAGACTAAATCTTGATTTCAAATGTCGCAGTCTTCTGTACATCCTGCATCCACAACTCTTCAACATTTCCATTAATGACAGGAATGACAGAACTGAGAGTACACTTATTACATTTGCAGATGATATAAAGCTGTGAAGGACTTGACAGGACATTGGCATATGATCTGGAATTCAAAACAACCTTACAAAATGATATGAAAGGTCACACATTAGTTTAAGAAAAATTACTAGATAAAGTTAATTCCTCAATATCAAAACAAATTGCAAAGAAGCAATTATACAGAAAAATGTTATGAAGAGGGAAGGGAAGGTGTGGGAAGGGAAGGTGTGGGAAGGGAAGGGAAGGTGTGGGAAGGGAAGGGAAGG
>VWZO01020178.1:307796-352311 GCA_013396975.1 Bucco capensis
GAAGGTAAGGGAAGGGAAGGGAAGGGAAGGGAAGGGAAGGGAAGGGAAGGGGACACCCTGAAATTATCTACACAGCAATATTGCATGTATGACACTTGAAATATATCTCCTGTTCCATTACTTTTGCCACTGAATGTTATTAAAGCACTTAGCTCTCATGCCATAGTCAGTCTGGGTCTCTGAATTAAAAACAAACATTAAATACACACACACACAAAAGATAAAAATCAACAGGAGCCTTCCCTTCTCATGCTTATCACAGTAATCAGGAAATGTCCAAAGACCATGACATATGGGGAAAGAGTGTGCAAATTTAAGATTGAAATAAGATAAGGCAGAAGTGTTAAAAAGTTAAATGTTTGCTGTAAAAGTAGAAATATGGGGAGTTTTGTTGGAGATAGGATAAGAAGTATCAGGGAAAATAGGTACTATCCTTTCTATAAAGGACAGTGAGAGGACAGAAAGCTAAACACAGACATTTACCAAAGGAAGCTAAAACTTTTCCACTGTTGGAGGCTTTAAATAAAAAATAACTATCTGGAAAGTCTTACATGTGGCTAAACCGTTCTTCTTCTCAAAGTCCAGAACTTCAGTTTTTGTTATGAGCTTTGATAATCTGTATGGATTCTGAGTTCTCCATCAAATTCTTTGGCCAGACATGAACAATAAAGTTGGGGGGTTTTCTTCCCCATACAGTTTTTGCCTTTTGTTTTTAATTATTGCTGCTGCATTGGAAAGTTTGACTTGGAGTAGAATCGTAAGTGCTAATAAACCCCAGGAAACATAGATTTCTCTGTACTCACAGATGACTTTCATAAAATATCCAACTTTAGAGTGGCAGGTGTTAGTAATCATATGCTAGTCCTTTTTCCGTTTTTAGATTTAGTCATCCTCAGTGATAAAGGTAATAATTGTTTTTTTTTATTTTTGTTTTAGTCAGGCTGTGCTTGCAATTACTTAGCCATGCCCTGAGAACATTAGAAGGGAAATGGGCAGTATTATATAAATAAAATTAGCATTAGTATTTTTAGTAACAAGCCTACTAATAACTGTAATCACATGGATCACTGTTTCATTTCCTGGCAAATAATATTCTGAAGGTAGTGTAGCAGGACAGTCTGCCTAAGTGGGAGTTAACAGCTCAAACTTTGCCACTTTGTGAATGTCATCTGTGATGGAGAAGGGAAGGTTAAGCTGTTTTTGGCATTGAAGAAAACTAAAATTAGCCTCACTCCACAAATTCCGAAGTCAAATATCGGGAGGATACCAAAAGTCATTGTTATGTGGCAGAGAAATTAATTAGCACTGATATCTTACTTCAAGCTGCAGAGCTGAGACTGCTGAGCTGGCATACCTAGCCTATTAACATATGATTGACAGCCAATCACATTATACTATAAAAGCCCAGTCCCAATTTTCGACTATAGGAATATCACAGAGCATCACAGTGGTTACAGTTCAGATCTGAATATCTTCTCTTCTTATGAAGGTGGCTGTGAGGTCTAATGTGGGAAAATGCTGTGCGCTCATTTGTGGAATAATTCTAACTCTTGCATGTACTCTTTAACTAGCCACTCATACTCAGTTTGCTTACAACTGGTCTGATTGTATTGAATATGCACAGTGAGTCCAGTCACATGACAGAAGATGGTGGTATAGGGATATCCTTTAACACAGAAAGAATTGACTATGTTTGAACATCTGGTAATGCTGGATAGCACCATTCTAGACAGTCATAAACAAATATTAAGTAGATCCTTTTTTGCTCACAGTCCTAAAATCTCTGAAGAATATTTACCTGTACAATCTTTTCCCATTATCCTTTCCTATTTTTTGTTTCTTTGAATCACAAGTTCACAGATCATCCCATCCATTCATGACTATAGAGCTCAAGAACTGTCAAACCATAAATACTGAATAATAACAGGTGTCCATTCCAGAGAGAAACTTCCAGGTATGATATGATGATACTAAAGTTTCAAAATCTTTGTAAGAATATAAAATTCTGTATTATATGTAGGGAAGGAAAATTGGGTAAATGCTTCACATGATACCAAGCAACAGCTTGACTTATAGTCTTGGCTTTGGTTCTTTAACTCAGTATACCATGTGGAACCTCTTTCAGTACAAAATTTTCTATTTCCTATTCTCCTATTGGAGAAAGTGCCCACATGTCTATTTATGTTTCAGACTCTGAATTCTACTTTGACATTCATTGTTCTGACTTTTCCACTTGATTTTATTAGTCATATAAGTTTTCCACTAAAAGGGTCACACAATTAGTCCTTCTCACAGGCACAAAATAGGTAGCAAATTCTGTAATACTGAGTTTGCTTCATACTGATATTTCAGGTGATAGAATATTTTTTTTATTATAATTATTAAATTTGAGTTATAACACACTCTGTGGAAAATAATTTGCAGCCACCTTAAAATCAGATCCATTTTAATTAAAAAAATTATATTCATTGTTTTACACTCCTAAAATATTTTAAAAACAAGAAGCATAAGTGGAAAATAATTCTTATCAGTCAGTCAAGATTTTTATGCACACAAATCCCTCTTTGCATTCACAGCTTTATCCAAAGTTTTCATTCTTAGTATCCTTTAATAATGTCTAAGGCTTCTTTCTACAGAAAAGGTCTGTGCCTAGGTATGTTGCTGTTAAATGTGCAATAAGTAGTTCGTGCTTGGAAATAGTGCTTGTTAAATACTCAAAAATATATTACCATCACTGTCACCAAATCGCTTCCAAAATATACCCTAAAGGTATTGATACGAATGGAGTTATCATAGTACATATAAAACATGGTATGCAAATTGATGATTGAAAACTCATGGAACAAGTGCATACCTGCAAGGCAACAGAAAACACTGGACATGAAAAGCATAGGCAGTCAGGCATGAAATCTTAGCCCCATTGGAGAAAATTGCGAAACTACAATTAATTTCAGGGTAGACCAGGCTTGTACTCCAAGCACAGATGGGAAAAAGCATGTTTTCCGGATCCCCAAAGCCATTTGTGTAGGTGATGCCATTTGTGCACAGTGCCAAATAATTTTTCCTTATTAAAACTAATGATCCATAATTGCTCCTGGAGTGTCAGACCATAATATGAATTTTAGTGAGCAAATCAGAAAATGACTGGTTCATATTTGTGTCCAAATTTCTCGGGTAATACTTATCCAGACTATATAAGGCTAGAAATATTTCAAGTGTTAAGATGTGATTTTTTTTGTAGTTATGAATGTTTGAGTAGTTTTTTCAATGCCTCAAGGAGTTACTTCTGACTGCATCTATGCAGCAGTATTTGAGAGCTTTTACAGGCTCCAGGAGCCATATATGTGCCTTCAAAGTGCCCTAATTCCCTGTCAAAGTGACACCCCAGTGTGCGCTATACTCTGTCTGCTGCATGATGGAGACCAGACATACGGGTCAGGAGAGCTATTGCACCTTCTGGCCAGGTCCCAGTCTGGATTACTGAGATACATTTTAAAGCTGAAATATGACCACTTAGTCCCAAATTGCACACAATGTGGTAAGATATTACCTGGAATTCATTTATGATTTTCCTCTTTTTTAAAATCATTTTTACAAGCCAGGTATCCCGGAATTTTTGTAATAAGTCTCAGTGATATATTAAAAGGCAGTGAATAACACAAAAAGAAAATTAAATCCATAACATGAATACCTTCTTTTTCCCCAAAATCTACATGTGTTTTGATGCCAGTGGTTCTATTTCCAAAAGAGGAGTTATTTCCTGGTTCAGTTTTCTCTATCTTATTCAGCATATCAACTGGAAAATCATTCTTTGAGTTTAAAAATAACAATAATAAGAATTACAATAATAACAGTAGCAATTTTAATCTTCCAATTTATTTACATTAGCTTGACTAGGGCCTATGGACTGCCTAGGGAAGAATTCTTTTAACTCCTTTAATTATACCACTTTCATATATGAAATATATATTTATTATTGTGATTATTTAATCAAAATGCACAAATGTGGTTTTCCTATGAGGAAAAAGTCACAGAGAACTAAACTGTTCAAATACCTTCATTGTCAGTTTCACAATTTTTCTGAATTTAGGACACAGAAAACAAGCATTTGTTACATTTTAGAGGATAATCGCTATCAAATAATTTATGGCTTCAAAATGTTACATATAGCAGAGGGACTACAACTACTTATAACCTAGTAAATTAACATCAAAACTTCTCTGTGTTGACTATCTTGCAAAAGATTAATTGGATAATATCAGGCTACTCACATTATAAAGACCAAATGCAAGGAGAGAAGACATTTTGCATGCTTGTCACTGTTAGCTCAGCAGTTGCTGATTATTTATTGGGCATGCAAACTGATGCACCTAATCCTGTTGTGAGAGCTATTCAGGAAGACAAAGAGAAGAAAGAAAATTCCCACTATGTATAGGTGAGAAGAAGATAAATGGCATATCTTATAAAATGCTGATTAGCCTTAGCTTCTTTTGACTTCAGCGACTACTCAGCAGAAGGCAGTCAAGAATATGGGCATAAAAAATTATCCTCCCTATTTCCCCATAATTTTTCTATAAAATATGTTGCACTATAACAACTCAGAACATGAAGTGGCATCAATATCTTTAGTTCAAATAAAATAAAATAAAAAAGCCTTCCTTTTGTCTCATGGTTGCATTCTTATTGCAGACTTGCTTGTGAATGCTGCTTTCTACTACACAGTGAAAAAGGCCGAGCATTTGGCAAAAATTATATTATCGCAAAGAATTTTTATCATGATATTTATAATTTTGTATCACCATGGATTTGAACACACTTGGTGCTCCAGCATTCAATTTTCAAAAGGAATAAAATCAGTCTTTGAAAACAGAAGACTGAGAGGAGCTACTAAATTCTGATGTCAAGTAAACCCTTGCATAGTATTGTCCTGAAAGGTAATATTAACATAATTTTATCTGAAGGTAGTATGTGTAAGATTTGACACAAACTTTTAAAGTCCAATTCGAGACGCTCAAAATTTTTTGCTTACTCAAGTAGTGACTTGCATAAGCAGCTAGAAATCAGACCTTGCTGTAAGACAAGTACAAGTCTGTGGCACATTCACTACCATCCCACTTCTGTCTATTGATGTTGAGGAAATGGCTTTAAACACTACAGATGTCATAACTGGTCTCGTTAGGAAAAAGGACTATCCCCATGGGCAAGTTCTTCATATAACTATACACCATCATAAATCTGGTGTAAAGTCTTCTGATAACAATCTAGTGGATCTATCCTAATTTAACTGCAGTTGAAATATCTTTGGTGTATTAGAACTGTATTAGAAAAGAGTAAGAAGTGAAACATTCCATTACATATATGTGGAAAATTAATAAATGCAGCCCAAATAATAAATGTCAGCCTTTGGTAATTATTATTCTACAAGAGCGAAATTCACAGTATCTAAAATGTGAGCATGTAACACATATTGGAGAGATAATTTGTTCAGCTAGGAGAAGCAGTATTTAAGGAATAATGTGCTTTTAAGTAATAAAAAGTGGCATTTTCTGAAAATGTAATGGGGAGAAAAATTAGAATTAAAACCTTTTGCAAGGTACAAAACTGAAAATGTGTTTTGCTTCAGACAGATCAGAATTCGTTATATCAATATGACTGAATTTTAAATAAAAATAAAGATCCTCTAGCCATTAGTCCTTACTTTGATTAAGGAAGTATATTTCTTCTTTTGAAATAAGAAAGATAAAATATTTGATGTTGACAGCTTGTGTCTTTATAAACAATATAAATTCTTAGATTTCTTACAGCTGAGTCCAGTCTATGGTTTTAATATTATAACTGAACCGCCTTGTATAACAACCACAAAATCATATGTTGCTAAGTAACTACTCATTTATTAAAAGACTTCTTTTAATTAACACATTAACAACCAGTACATGCTCTGTAAAATTCTGTAATTACTTGGCATAATTTTCTTCCTTGTTCCACAAGTTTTACAAGAGAGTTATCTTCAACTTGTTATAAAGTCCTGTAGTGCCTCACTGGAAACAGTCTTTGAATCCGCTATTTTAGAACAAGTAGGATGAACATTCTAAGCACAGGTATCATTGAAATATTGTTCATTAATAAATACTTCCTGGCTGACACAAGTGCATGGAAGTTTTGAGATATGTACGGCTTTAGTTATTATTTTTTTTGCATTATATGGAATCAAGCATTTGAAATACTTAATGTTGCAGAAAAATAGTTGAACTATGCATTATAAAGGGTGTTCTTTTTAAGGAATTAGTCCTAGCAATGTAGAAATGGTACTCCTGGAAACTCCATCTGTCAGGAGAAAGCATATTGCTTTCCACTGCCTGATAATTCAAGGTTTCATTGGACTTTTCAAGTGTTATTTGAACAAAGTAATTTTTAATTTGAGGCCAGTATATTCTGCTTCCAGAGATGGTTTCAGTTTTGGACTGTATAGATGCAAAATGTGAGAAAGAATGCTGTGCTAATAATAAAATATGCCAAATTTAGTGCTAAATATAAATATTAAATCCAAATATCTCTATGTAAACAAAGGGGGGAACATCAGCTGTCTTGTGGTTATTTGTCATATTTAACAAACTTGAAAGAATAGAAACAGAGAATTTCCAATGAACTGTTGATTTTAAACATTTCTTAACATTAAATATCTGACTTCTCAGCAACAGATTGATCAAAGGCTTCATTTAATTTCAATTTAAAACATTCTGTACTTCAGTTTGTTACTGCTGCAGCCCCACTTTCCCCTCTTACCAAGGATGTATTCTTCAGTTATCTTACTGAAAGTGAGATGGTAGTTCAATATTTTGGTCAAGGAAATACAAGGAGCATGTGCCAGCTTGAGGGAAGAAGCAGGCTGAGCTGAGTTTAGATTATCATTAATTGACTCCCACAATATGTTGAAAAATAATGGGATATGTTTTGACAAAGAAGACCTCATTGGAAATGACATGAATTCTCCTAAGAGAATAATTATTAGAATAGTAATAATGGTCAACAAAGACAGGAAAAAAGCAAGAGATAGCTTATCCCAAATATAAAGGAAATTCAATCCTTAGATCCCAAAGTTTCCAGTCAAAATTTCTTTTTTACTAACAGCAGCTGTTCCATACCTCCCACACTCCCACACCAATCTTTAACTTTTTCTTTTATTTTTTTTCTTAATTTTATCATTCATCTCATTTGTCCTTTAATTTCTTGGTGCTATCTGGAAAATTGGAACACTTCTTAAAAATATTTTTTGTGCAGAACTCCACATGCAGTTCTGCATATGCTAGAAAATTGCATAAAAGGTTTGGAAGACAATGAAAATCACTGGGTTATTTTCTAAAGTCAACCTAGACAGCATAGTTTTTTTCAGTGCTTCCAGGAACATATGGACTGATGTTGCTGACATCTACATTCACTTAAAACATGAAACAGGCAAAAATTGTAGCATTATGAAATTAAATAAATATTAATTAAACCTGAAATCTAGTTCACAATAATCACAGCTCTTAGCTCTAATGGGATTGGGGTTTCTTTAAAAGCCATTTTACCATAGAGTGTGAAAAGAAGCCACATCTCCATTATGATTGCTTTTCTCTGTCAAGTCTGTTCAATATTTCATTGATTATTTTTAATTACTGCCTTTGTAAATAGTTTATGGCATTCTGGCCATGAGCCAGGTTCCTTTGTTCAGTCAGCAGGTTGCCAATATGACACTGGTTTCTTTTCTCACTGTTATAATACTGAGAAGTTATTAATTTAAACTATCAAATCAATTTTAACAGTTTTACTTTTATGACTGAAATTTACAAGTTATTCAGAGCCTTTCATTTACATTTTTTTTAGTTGTGTCTAACAAACATTACAATAATTTCACCCGTTTAAGGTGTAGAAGATGAGTATATGGGATCAGGCTGCTGCTAACATAGAATACTGTACATAAATCCAAGTTCATGTAACAGATTGGTTTTATTTTTAATAGTGAACTTAAATATTTTGTTTCCAGAATTTATCCTGACCTTTTCCCAATGGATTTATGTCGGAGCAAATAGTATTAATCATCACCCACCACATTTGGGTGGCAAGATGCAGGTAAATCTACAGAAAGGGAACAAGATAACTGGTAAGTACACAATTAGAAAAGTTTTCTACAAAATATGTCAAATAATAAATTATATGTTTTGTAGTGAAAAATGAAAGCACATATTGCTATTTGAAATGGAAGATTGAACTTAAAGTACCACATAATATTATGTTAATATACACAGTCACAGAAAGATAGTGTGTGTGTATATACATATTTATACAGAGCAATGTATTTATGTCAATAGGTATTAAAATCTCTAATACCTTTAAAGTGTTTCAATACCTGCAGTAATTTCTAACTGAAGACGCTGCATCTAATAACTGGCTGTTCAAAAAAATTTCCTGTCTTGACATAGTTATGTTCTAGTGCAATTTTTGCCGCTGTTGTTGAAAGGATGAAAGGCCTCCAGAGCCCCCAAGAAACTTATTCAGTCAATACCTAACAACGCCAGTTAAGGCTGCGGTATTTCTGACTATACTTTTGTGTTTTACCACTCTCCCTTCTTTTCTGTCCTGTAGAAAAGAAACTGACCTTGTGGCTGCAGCAGAGAACCAGACACATCAAGCCATGCTTTGCTGGTAATAGTAACAATTACATCATCCACCTCCTTCCAAGTGTCAAGGTTCTTTAATATAGCAACTGATAGGTTTTATTCTCAGGTTAAATAGTTAATATATTAGATTCGCTGTAGATACACAGCTGCAATAGTAACTCAGGCATGCCTGGTATATTTTCTGTCACTTTATGAACCTGCAAATTTATATCCATCTTTGTATTCAGGCCCATTTAAAAATGAAATACCATTTAAAAAGAAATACCAGAAAAAACATTTTGTTCCTGAAACATCAATTAATGTATGTACTATAGGAACCAATTCTGGCAAGAATAGAAAAATTCCAAGAGTCACTCAGCAGCTAAAAGTTATATAAATATTAAATAGTCTCTCTTTACTGTTTATGTCCCTTAGTAGGCTTGCTTTCAAAAAATACTTAATACTTAACATGCTATGAAAGCAAAGAGACGTTTTCCTGATTTATGTCCTTTACTATCAGTTTAATTAAAATGTTGCTTTTCTTTTCATATCATTATTCCGACATAAAGTGGGGTTGGGTGATGCTCATGGGAAGGGATGTGTTGTTATACAATGCATTTTAGTACTTCGGTGTGAACTAACTGATTTGCTAATAAAACCTGAAAATAAAACATAAGGGCAGATAAAAGAAGAATAAAAATAAGTAATCTAATCAATGAATAAGGTGCATGGGTTTTATTCAGACAGACGAAGTTAAGCCATGACATATTCTATATCCTAACTTTTTAAGGTAGAATAATGTCTTTTGACATCTGTGGTACATTTTAAGATGAAAACTCTATTCACCAAATAATAATCACAATCAGAACAAATTCAGTCAGAATCACAGAATGTTAGGAATTGGAAGGGCCCTTTTAGTCCTTTCCATTTAGCCCAACTCCCCTGCAAGAGCAGGATAACCTAGAGCAGGTTGCATGGGGCAGTGTCTAGTCTAATCTAAAGAATGACTAGTGAATTTGGGTTAATTTTTTTTTAATTTTGCAACCCTTACTCAAAGAAAAATTGCAAAACCCAATATGATTACTTTCAAAATGTTTAGAACATAATGTTTCAATTATTAACTATGGAATTGTATTTAAGATTTCATTTAATTTTAAAAGAGGAGAATAAATAAATAAAATACTTAATTTATGGACCAAATTTTAAGAGATTTTTTAATATAGATGTTTTTCTGTTAAGTTAAAAAAAAAAAAGAAGTTGTTGGGGTTTTTTTTAGAGGAAGCTTTTTTATTTTGAGGGTGGTGGAATGCTGGAGCAGGCTGCCCAGGGAGGTGGTTGAATCTCCATCTCTGGAGATACTCAAAATCTGATTGGACACCATCCTGTGCAACCTGCTCTAGGTTATCCTGCTCTTGCAGGAGTTTGGACTAGATGATCTCCAGAGGTCCCTTTCAACCCCTAACATTCTGTGATTCCATGATTCTTCCATTCCCCTCCATTTTCATATTAAGTCATTGATTTACCTCTAGCTAAATCTTTTGATCAGCTGAACTACTGCTGGAACTGTAAAATCAAATTCTGGCACTTCTGCCTAGAGTTTCACTGCAGACCTACCCAGTCACAACAGATAAATTAGGGTGATATCCATTGCATTAAATTATAAATAAATAAATATATAAGTACTAATTGGCTTATTGTACTGCTTTGGTGAAAGGAATTGTCCTCTTTGATCTGCAGCATAATGAGACATGTTTTGAACATCAAAGTAATCTATAAAGACTGAACAAGGAGATGAGTGGCTACCTATTTTCATGTCCTCTAGCAGCAGGGTAGGAATCAGCAATGCAAATGCCATAGGATGAAGGGACAGTCTGAAACAAAATGAATCCTCAAAGAAAATAGCTGAACTTTGCATTCTGTCACAGTGCTCTGAAAGACCTTGAACGACATTTTTTTCTCTTACACTGCTATAAATCTGATGGAAATCCATCGACTGCCCTGGACCTGCTCTGAATTCATGTTATTGAACATTATGTCAGAATGTAGGCCCTGATTTTAGTTTTTTTCTGGATATATGATAGACAATTTCAAGAGCTACTCTAGGATTTATGACAGAGTTTTAATGCCCTTCACACATGTATACCAAAAGAAGAAAGCATGGGGAAGTAAACTTTTGAGCACTTCACTGTCCTCAGTCGTCCCACACAGTTCTCTACACAGTATTGTCATTGGCTCTTTATATTGACTTTCTAGCCAGATGTTTTTAAGTGTGAACCATTTCAATCCTAGCATGGGAAAAAGCTCATAGGTAAAATGCTAAACCGAACAGGACTTCAGCAGCAGTGTCACTTGACACACAAACAGGGCAGAGTCATGGCATTTATTATGTCTGCTTGTAAAAGACACTGTAGGAACGGAATAAGTGAACAATACAGCAATCCCTGTTTACAACATTGGAGAGATTTATTTTCTTAGAACATAGAGAAAACAGTTTGTTTTAAATATTAAAATTTTGAGGCTTTATGATATATTTAAAATTTGTAGTTATGACAGTCTTCAGTTTCAAACAGAATAGCATAACACAGCATTATTTCAGCTAGCAATTTCTAAAGGAAAGAAGCTCCATCTTTTAGATTCAGATGTTCAAATTAACACTATTTAAACTAATTCATGTGCCTTAATTGGATCTTTTTTTGCATGGCAAATGGAGAAAAGTGTTATGTAGCATAGCAGAGCTGAGAAATTTGCAGATAAGCTTAAGTGCACAATGTTCACATAGAAATATCCTGTGTTTTCTTCCTCTTAAGTATTACTTTTCAATGAATCCTCTTGTGATTTCTAAAAAACATCAAGTACCCAATTCCCACAGATAGATAATGCTGAATGGGCAGCACTTGTGAAAATCAGGCTATTCATATGGATCCCTAAAAATAAAATACTACATGATAGAAAAGCTTTGAGTTTGTTTTTTGTGAGGGGGAAGTAATTTGACTTTTTATTCTCTCTAAAACACCACAGCAAAATGTCTTTGAGGTAGAAATAGATCAAAAGCTTATAACAAAGGTTGCACACAAGAAAAAGTTTATAGAAATGTGTCAATTTTGAATAATTTTCAGGGAGGGGGAGGAGATACATGGCATGTTGCAAACATATCATACTAAAATTCATGTTGAAAAATTCCATGTTGATGTTTTCAGAAAAATAATTTTCTCACATTCATACTGATAGGACTCTTTTCCAGTTTATACTATAAATTTTAAACATCAACATCAAAATTCATCATTTCTAATCCACTGAAAGAAAATACTTGCATTATCTAATTTTTAAAACTATTTTGTTTCAAAGGAAATATCAGTGTCCCCTTTCCTTTCCTTTCCTTTCCTTTCCGCACCTTCCTGCACCTTCCCTTCCCTTCTCACTGAGAGTGCCAAGGAACTTGATAGACTTATGATGTAGCCTAGTGCTATAGTGGATAGTCATCACTTGTGAAGTTGAAAGAGTCACATGTGGATTTTTTGATTGCTGCAAAATGAAGAGCTGTCTACATCTATTATTTTTTAATTAGACCTTGGTAAACTTTCTAAAGAATTTTCTAGCAACAGTAGTTATTTTTTTGTTTAAAATACCCTCACTAAAACCAACTTTTGTTCTGCTAAATGGTATTCTGTTTTCATGGTTGGAGATTCTTAGCAATGATTAAAAAAATAAGTTACAAAACGACATATCTCCAGTAAGTATAATGGCCTTTATCCTTTGCACAGAGGGATGATATTATCATTGCAACATAAGTTTATGTGCTGATACGGAAACTTCAGTTTGCCAAAAAGTGTTCTGTGGCTTTAGGCTTTGTGTAGAGTCTGAGAACAGGAACTTACATTAAAATCCTAACATTGAAATATTACTTAAAACTTCATCAATACAACTTATTCCTTAAAGGGAAGTGTAGCAAAACAATGTTATAATCTGCTTCTGTTGATTGTTTGCTGGTGAAAGATTGGGTAGCATGATAGACTTCAGAAAAAAAGTGAGCATACATCTAGGTTTTTTTCAGTGGTTATTCTATACAGAAGACTGATTAATCATATTTATAATAGGAATAGTATTTCTTTTTAAATATATTATTCATTTTAAATTATGTGCTCATGAATAATAGTAGATTATGTTTACTTAATAAATCTCAGAGCAATATAGTCCTGATACAGTAGGGAAATTCACTTTGATGAAGGTTGCATACAGAAGAGTTTCTATTGAATTCATACAGTACAGAATCAGGCAACTGGTTTATATTATATTATAATTTAATATCACCTTCTCAGCCATGGGATGGGGAGCTGCTAATAGTGGGCTTCAAAGTCAGAAAGGCTTAAAAATGCATTCAAAAGAAATACTTGAAAAATTACAGTTAAAATATAAGCAGGGATATAAACACACATAGGCAAATACTTTTTGTTTGAAAAGTTGAATATTATTCCCAGTTAAAATCAGTTTGCATCTGAAACATGAGAAATTTCAAATGGTGCACGTATTCACTATTAGAATTCTCATAATTTTTATTCATTCATTCAACCATTCATTTATCCTCCTTTAACATTTCTTCCTACTTTGGAAAATTAACAAAGTGATTTCACAGGTCACCTGAGTATGGCTGAGATAGAGTTTATTTTATGCATAGCAAGCTGTATGTTGCTGTGTTTTGTATTTCTGACTAAAACAGTGTTGACCACACACCAGTGTTTGACTATGGCTGAGCAGTGCTCACACAGCAGCAAGGTTTTCCTTTTTCCTATTCCATTCCATCCAGTAAGTAGACTGAGCAAGGAGCTGGTAGGGGACACAACCTTGACAGCTAACCCAATTTGGTCAGAGGGATATTTCATACCATATAAACCTATGCTCAGCAATAAAAATGAACCAGAGGGAGTTTTAGGGAGGTAGATATTGCTTGGAGACTGGCTGGGCACTGATCTGCTTGTGGGAGGTGATTGATAGCCTTTGCATCACTTATTTTTTCTGAGGTACTTTTTCTCTTCCTACCTTCACTTATTAAACTGCCTTTATCTCAACTCATGAATTTTCTAACTTTTGCTCTTCCTATTTTCCCTTATCCTGATGGTATGTGTGGGGGGAAGTAAATGAGCAGCTGTGCAGTGCTGAGCAGCTACCTGAGGTCAACCCAACAAAACAAGCAGTATTTCTAAATATCCTTATAATTTTTCAAAAGAGTTTTATCATCTTGCTTAAGCATCATGTAGATTAAAACCTCCTTCAGGGTCTGAGTCATTAACTATTGAAGTCCATGATGAAACTCTCACAGAATTCAGGTCAAACTGCTCTTGAAGAAGGAAACCTAGTCTTGGAGGAAATATTTATCCTTTTTCTCACAAAAGGAATGTCTAGAAGGAAGTATATAAAAGTTAGATGTTTTCCCTTGGACAGTTCTCTAGGCTACTGCCCCTTAGAAGCCAGATGCATGTAGTCCCAGAGGACAATTTGTCGTATCCCAAAACAGGGGTCATTCTTAAGCATTAAAGTAGTCTTAAAAGGTGAGTTACACCAATATCTACCTTTTCAATGGCTAATGCTATCAGAGAGACATTCTATCTGAAAAGCTGGATATAATAATTAAGCAAAATTCAAAACAGAGACCTTCTTTCAATTCTTATTGAACATAATGGTAGTTCCACAGTCTACATGGGCATTGGCATTGGAGATGTTAGGTTCAACATAAGAATAATGGAAGCTGCAAGAAAACCCAGGCACATCCTTATATCTCTGTGTTGTATATATTTTGCACTTCTCCCAGCCTACATACTTCTGCTCAACTTGTGTGATGGAGGTTCTCATAGTGTTTGTCAGGACCCCTACACCGTGATGTCCTAGCCACCCCATCCTATTGCCCTCTAACCTACCCACCTTCCCTCCCCATCTCAGAGCTCCATTTCAGCCCAGGCCTGGCCTGAACTGTGACATGAGCCAATATGGGTTATCATTGGTGCCAAATTGAAACCTGAGGTAAGTAGGTGCAAATCTGTAACTAGCAGATTTGGCCTGTTTCAACCTCAGTTTAAAAGTGAACCTGGGCAAATAAAGTGAAAAGAAGACTCATCAGACAGAAAAAAAAGGAGGAGACGTTAGAAGGTGTTTGTCAAATTTGAACAACTGAGAAAAGGTATAGCAATTGAGAATTAAATGCATGTTAAAAGGAAGTTGGGAAAGCACATTATTTACTTAAATGATTAACTGTGCTCTTGCTACTCACTGGGAGTTTTGTGAAACATTCAAAAATCTGTTCCCAAACAAAGTAGAATACTTTCAAAGCATTTAGAATCATGTAAAATAAGAAGACCTTCATATTTACTTTTCTCTTGTTGTTAGTTACAAAAAGTCACATCAAACCTCTCAAGAGGTTTTTTTTAATTCATGTGGAATGAGTATTGCATCCCATTAGAAATGTAACTCTACTCAATATGTCAAAATGGGCATTTCAGATGTTTTCTAGTTGCCAAGATAAAGATGCTTCATAAGTATGGACAAATGTTGGGAATTATATTTGTGAGAGAGTTGCTGGAATAGAAACATAAGCATAATTGAGACATTTAAGCTGCCCCAGTGTAAGAAATCCTCTCTGTACATCTGTGCTTCCTGGAACTTTAAACACTTGGGACTTAACTTTAATTTGCCTAATATCATGTTCCTGTCAGTAATGATGTGTAAGAATTATCCTGTTAATCTTTCCAATGTCAATTTCACAGAAAGTGGTCATCACAATCCTATTAAATTTCTCCTGGTAAATTCACTTTGCAGGAAGATCCCACATTAAATAGACATTATTGTGAGCAGGGACTGCACATAGCTAAGAAATTCTTTTGGAGCAAGTGTCACAGCATCATCCCTACATCTGTATTCCTGTATCACATAGGCACATGTGAGCAAATTGAAGTCCCTGAGTGATGGATCTGTACTGTTTATTAGTCAAAGTAACACTGGAGCATGTCATGTTATAGGACAAGAGTTGTCAAACCTGGTTGTATTCAGTGGCCAACAGAATCAGCACTGGTTCTGAAAACCAGACCTAGGGAATCCAAGGAGTCCAGTGTGGTTATACTGAAGAGGTAGGACTACCTTCTAGATGCTCAGAGGCTACATTTGCTTTTAGTAATGATTATGCCACCCAAGAAGGAATGAATAATTTCCCTGTTGCCAGTATCTAAATTGATTGTTGATGTTATAAAAGAGCTACAGCCAAAAGCTATACAGAAAATTTCTGGTTTTGTAGAAAGAAAAAAGGCAAACTCCTCACTCTTTATATAGAGACCACAGACCTTTCTAGCTATGAAGCAGGAACAGTGATCAGAAAAGCTCAAAAATGTTGATGAAAGACTGTTTTCCACCTGTCTTCTACCTGTCCTTTTTCAGTCTTCAATGTTATGGATGCTTCACATGATTTCCTCTTTCAAAAGAAATACAAATTATTCTATTCCTAATAAACATTTCTGGACAATTAAAATATATTTTTAATTTCACCTTCTGTCATTCCTTCAAACATCTTCCATATTTTGCTTGAAGGATCTACCAGTTGTGTAATGCAAGAACCAGGATTTCACTGGATATTTCATTACGTATTATTTTTCTATCCTTACACATGCATTTGGGCTCCAGAAGGACAGCAGTAGCCTTTAACTGTGACACTTAAAAATATATAATTTTATAACTTACGTAATTTAATAACAGCATAATGCTGTTAAAAATATGTTGGCCTCTAATAGTTTGGAAAGTCCTCTGTTACTTAAACTGTACAATTTCAGGTAATTTCTCACTTTCTTATAACAAAATTAACACAGTATATTTTGTTTTACCAGTCTTAGAGCTTATAGGAGGGAGAGGAATTGTTTTTACTTTGTTAAGATCTTTTAAATATCATTGATGTTCACAATGTTATTTTTAAATTGAGTTACTGTGAGGAGATGAAACAGAAAATGAAACTTCAATTTAAAATAAAGTTTTTAGCTAAATTAAAAAATAAATTAGACATTGAAAAATACAGGCAAGCTCAAGGCAGTACTAATTAGATTACAGTCTTTGCCAGAACACAAATTCTGTAATTAAAATTTAGGAAAGGAACAAATACAATGCTAAAGAAAATACAATGAAATCATTGAAGAAAGTTTGGATTCCTGTATGTTGCTGTAACTGCTTGAAGTGACTGAACTTTCACATTTGGGAGTTGAGTCCTAAATGGGGATAAAATATTTGAGAAGTATATTTTATATTGATTATCATCTTCTTCTGCACCAAGAGTCATAATAGTACACCTGGAGAGCTCACTCTTAAAAAGGAGCAGCATATACAAGAACAGTCTCCAGAAAGTATTGTCAACAATTTTTAGAGAGGTGATAAATTAGCCTTTAGAGTTTGAGAGAAAGGATGATGGATATAGCTAACAGAGAGTTGCATTATGTGTTAGGGAGAATGGTAGACAGTTCAACAATTTGAACTGAACCAGTGTTTTGAAAACAACCACAATTATCAGAAAAAACACAGATGCAAACTCTACAAATCCTGCTGTCCCTAGCACAAGATGAAGGAAAACTCAAAATTTTTGCAACAGAGAAATAGGCACTCTGCCTTCTGCCTAAGTACTGGAGGCCAATAGCAAATTCAGTTCCTACATGACACACATACTGCCATTAGGAGTGGAAGTGCTGTCCTGCCTCGGTTAAGACTCAGTGATCCAGGTCTGTAGCCCTAATAGAGCAAATCATTTGGACACATGCCTGTATTTAAATGCATTGACCTTAACAGAAAGCCTCATTCACATACTCTAGGACGTTTTGTCAACCAGCTGACATTATTTTCTCCTTAAATATTCAAATGCAGCTAAGTCTTTCTTTTTTGGTTGTTGTTTTTTTTTTTAGAGCAAAGAGTTCAGTTTCCATTTTCCTGGTCAGATCCAATTTGTATCATTAGAAGGTTCCCCTGCAATATTATTGTATACAATACTTCCATTCATTTTTGCGCTGAACTGTGGCATGCTGCTGTGTCCCACTAAATCACTGTTATTTTCTGCCCAGAGGGGTTATATTTCTGGTGGAGGGATGAGATCACATTTACCACAATGGGTTTGCTTTGTCAGATAAAATTCTTTGACTATAAAGTGTTTTATGTATATGCATCATCAGTTGCCATTGCAGCTCACTTCAAAGTGGCCAGGACTTTTTAAACTTAGTCTGCCCTTTAAGAAATATTATAAGTGATTAATTGTATATATATAAAATACATAAATGTGACTGAGAAGACTACTCAACGCAAGTGTGCCCATTTATTTTCTCTTTTATTTCAGTGACATCTCACAACAAAGCTATCTTTGTTATACATGAAAACTTTTGAGAAAGAGAAAATGGAAATGTGTGGAAGAAATTAACTGGCTGACATGAACCTGGCAATGAACAAGCATCAACTACACAGTACCAGCATGAGCACTCAGCCTGACAATATCTGTTTCCTGTCAGTCACTAAGTAAACTGAAATGTTATTGAGCTTGTATTTGCAGAGACATTTTTATTAATGCTGCTAGTCAGTTCTCTGCTTGGATCTGAAAGACAGAGTGATGTAGGGAGACATGATAACTCCATCTCACATAAACCAGTTGGCAGCACCTTCAGTCCTAGCTGCTATAGGAAAGAGGATAGATGGGTAGCTCATGAGGCCATATATTACATTTTTTCCATTAAACTGATGAAAGAATGCTTGGATAAAGGTCATTCCTAGGGTATTGTTTAGCTTTTACTGTCCAAAAACATACTGGTTTTCGTAAGATTTTGTTTCTCCTTGTGCTGTTTATTCAGAATAACTTCTGGTTTCGCTGCTGGAGGAGCTAACATATGTCAGTAGTTCAGCTTTGTCTCCACCTAAATTATAATGCAAGAGCACAAAGAGTAGTTATCAGAGAATCAGCGAATCATTATGGTTGGAAAAGACCTCTAAGATCATGAAGTCCAACTGTCAATCTAACACCACTATATTCACTGAACTGTGTTGCAAAGTGCCATATTTACTTTCTTTTTTTTTTAACACCTCCAGGGATGACAACTCCACCACTTCCCTAGGGAGCCTGTTCCAATGACTAATCACCCTTTCAGTGAACAATCTTTTCCTAATACCCATCCTGAACCTTCTCTGGTACAACTTGACACCATTTCCTCTTGTCCTATCACTAGTTAACTGTAAGATACTGACCCACACCTTGCTTCAGCCTCCTTTCAGGCAGTTGTAGAGAGTGAGAAGGTCTCCCTTTAGTCTTCTCCAGACTAAAGAACCTTATCTACTCCTTATAAAGTTTGCGCTCTAGACCCTTCACTAGCTTTGTTGTCTTTCTGTGGGCAGGCTCCGGCAACTCAAATTCTTCCATGTAGTGAGGGCCCCAAAACTGAACACAGTATTCAAGGTGCAGCCTCATCAGTGCTGAGTATAGGGATCAATTGCTTCCCTAGTCCCATTGGCCACACTATTTTGGATGCAGGCCAGGATGCTGTTGGCCTTCTTGGCCACCTGGGCACGGGCTCATATTCAGCTGGCTATCAACCAACACACCCACGTCCTTTTCCCACTGGGCAGCTTTCCAGACACTCCTCTCCCAGTCTGTACATTGCATGAGACTGTTGTTACCTGTATTGGGTTTGGCTGAGGTGGAGTTAATGTCCCCATACAGTTTTCAGAAATGCTGTGCCTCAGATTGAAGATAACGTGATATTATGACTGCTATAAGGCTGGCATAGCACCAAAGCGACGGGGTGGACGAGATCCTGGGAAGGGACGTAATCAAGACAGCTGACCCAAACTGACCAAAGAGCTATTCCATACCATATGACATCAGCTCAGGGATAAAGGGCAGAGTGGGGGGAAGGAAGGGGGCGGGAAGAAGACGTCTGCCCCCCAAGCAACCACTACGCGTTCTGGAGCCCTGCTTCCCGGGAAAGAGCCAGACATCGCCTATTATGGGAAGTAGAGACTAAAGCTCAATTTTGCTTTGCTTTGCTTCACGTGCGTGGCTTTGCCTTTCTTTATTTTGCTTACTAAACTGCCTTTACTAAAACCCACGGGCTGTTTCCATCCATTTTCTCCCTCTTGTTGTGCCATGGGAAGTGTGGGGCGAGAATGTGATAAAGAACCTTGGTGGGTACCTGGCACTCGGCCCAGGTCAACCCACCACATTACCCAAGTGCAGGACTCAGCATTTGGCCTTGTTGAACATCATCCCATTGGCCTTGGCCCATCAATCCTGCCTGTCCAGATCCCTCCAGAGAGCCTCCCTATCCTCAAGCAAATCAACACTCCTGCCCAACTTGGTGGAATCTGCAAACTTACTGAGGGTGCACCCAGTCACCATGTCCAGATCATCAATAAAGACTGGTCTCAGAACTCAGAGCTGGGTCTAGCTACCACCTGGATTTAACTCCCTTCACAACTCTCTGGACTTGGTCATCCAGCAAGTTTCTTAAACAATGATGAGTGTGTGTGCTTAGATGGTGAAAGTTACTTTTTTGTGGGTACTGTAATTATCTTTTATGAGAATAATATGTCAGGAAAATATTTGATTCTCGCTGTCATCTGACCTGATGTAACTTAGACAGAAGCTGGTACCTATCAGATCTTCTATCAATGACAGGAACTTCACAAATATCTTTGTTCACTCTGTTTGCCTTTGTGAAGCCTACTGTAGTTTCTGGGGTTCACTGACAGAAGATGTGTGTGAGGTTTCCTGTAGATTATCAGCTCACTGAGCCGGATACAGAAACTCTAGAGAAGGTTTTGTTGTTCGTCAAATTGCAGTTTCTCTGCAACACATAACTAATCAACTCCCTGTCCTGGCTGCCTCTTTACATTCTCATGTCTTTGTAGCTGCAGGAGCTATTTACTTTACTATATTAAAAAAGTATCATTTTTAAAATAATCTTTGTGGCAGAGTACAAAATCATTATATCAAATTATTTTTTAAATTGCTATAATCTGTTGAGTTTCCTTTCTTTAGAGTCTCAGGGAATTTAATTTTTATCTAAGGCAATTTTAAAATTATTCAAATATGTTTCTCAACTGAAACCATATGTGTTGGAATAAAAGTAAGTAGTCTATACAGATAAATTTACAATGCAAGTAAGAATCTAATGAAACAGTTACTGTATCGAAAGGGTCCAATGATGTGAACTGTGAAAGATCAGTATTGTCTCAGTCCAGTCTCTGAAACTGTTCAGTCTCTCTTTCTTAGCTGTGTTTAACATGCTTTTATTTAACACTTTAATCCAGTATGACATTTTTATTTGGGTTTATCATTTTGTATATTTCATTATGTTTTAATCAAAGTATTGGAGTCCTTCAGTGAACTAGCTCCTAACTGTGAAGTAGAAGATAATGGAAGGGAGTGTTGGATAATTCAACTTACAAGGAATGATCACATTTCTTTTTTCAGGCAAAGTCAGATTAGAAGTAACCCACTCAGTCCTCTTCTGCTGAGAACTGATCCTGGGAAAATCAGCAAAAGAAATCATATTTCTGAAAAATACCTTAGATATGTGTCTCCATCAGGTTGATATGACTTACCTGTACGTTTTAGTGTCAGCAACAGCATCAAGACTGAGGTACTTGGCTGAAAAGCACGGTTTGTTTTCATGAAAGCTGAATTTTCAGAAAGAAATGTCTTCAATTATTAGACATCATCAAGTTAGACAAGTCAAGACATGAAGCATCTAAACTTTGGATTTAGGCAGCTAGGTAAGCCAACCCTGCCTGCTTTCAGTGTGTCTCCCTGCACATCTTTGAAACAATTATAATTTTAGTTCCAAAGGATGCTGCAATGGCAACTGTCTGGAAGACTGAGAGTATAAATTAGATAAATAATTAAAGGATAAGTATCTTTTGCCATTTTTACCTCCATAGCTTGCCTAGCACTGCTTTTGCTTTCAGTGTACTGGAAAGTCTCTCAAGAAACAAACTGAAGTCATCATAGACAGGCATACACCCCACCCATGTCTGCCCTGTTCTCCTTGCAGTCCTGAATAGATCTGGTTTCTAAAAGATTGTTATTGCAGTTAAAAGGATTATAAATTTCATAAATTCTGATTATGGACTTGTATTTCTTTTTATTGATCCTTTTGAGCAGACTAATATAATAACCTAGATGAGCATGTATCCGCATTTATTGGGAAAATTTGTTCAGAGCCATGAAAATGACATTGTGAAATGGACTAGTGCTTTGCCAACATCCTTCCCATCAGAATATAAGAAGCAGAATAAATGAGACCTCAGATTTGTTCCACAATGACAAAAGAAAAGCCACAAATTACATAGCTGTTTAAATCCAAAACCAATATTGTCACAGCCCTCAGCAAGGGCTCATTGTAATGTTAAAATTTCCAAAGATACCTCAGTCCCTCCATCTCTACAAGCCTAGCAACACATCAGTTTTGCCACAGTTGAGGAGCTACAACCTATAATTTCCCCTTCATAGATAATGTAACAAGCTACTTGAAAAGTAACCTGAAACAACAGAAGGAAAGATTCAGACAGTGCTGTTTCTATTGAGCATAACTCTGTCTGGATGACATGAGTTTTGAATTAGGGAAATGAATCCAGACATTATCTGCACAAGTGTTCCAACAGTAAGGGTACTGCAGAAGAAGAAACAAAGCTGCTATCTCTGCTGATGGTACCTGCCCACTGTTCCAGACAGAGCTTAGGAACCTGGTAAAGGAGATGAAACCTTCAGCCCTACTCACAGAGAGACTGTGAGTTGCCCTATATGAACTATCCTCCTTTATTATCTGGCTTATTCAGGCACAGTCTGAAAATCACTTGGGGTCTCCTGTGGCCCCTGGTGCGATAACTGTGCCGACAGCAGAGGGAGCATTAAACTCATTGCCCATGGTAAAATGTGGGGAGTGAAACCCATGTTCCTATAATCCTTGTATGGGTAGGATGAGCTCATTAGCCTTCTGGCAGTCATCCTAGGAGAGGGACAACTCTGATTCCAAACCCAGGCAGATGAAGCTTGTTTAGCCCTCTAAGGCCTTCCATCTAAGAGGTTAAACCTCCATCCTAAGGACTTGGCTGCCAGCATCCAAGCTTGTTAGGCCCTGGCAGATGAACCTTAGGACTAAAGGGTGGTTCCAGCTCTGCGCATGCTGTGTCTCACCTAAAAAAAAATCAATTGCATAGGCTCGAGGGTGCTATCCGCTATCCTCTTTTTATCAGTGCACTTGTAAAAGGCGCTGATGAGGAGCGTGGGTGGAGCCCTCCCTGGATCTTCGTTCGCAAAGCCTAGCCATGACATCTGGCTTATTAAAACAAAGAACCTTCTCTATTTATGAACTCTTGTAGATCACAAATAATTTAAAGCATTCATCTTTCTCCAGCATAACTTTTTTTCTTTTCTAATAAAGACTTTCAAATTATAATACAGAAAATGGAAATTTGGGTTCAATAAAATGAACTGCTACTTATACTAGAGTACTCATTACTCACGGCCTCTTGAGCATTTCAGTAATTCTCTTTAGTAGTCCCACCAGGCACAACTATCTCTCCCTGAGCCCTGCACTGTCTTTACTGCTCAGTGGGAATCTTGTACCTTTCCTAGCTGACTGCTGATTAATGATGCTTCAAGAATGTAAATGGCCAGGTCGACATACTTCATCCTTCACTTCCTCAAAACAACCTTAATATGGACCAGTTTTGAGAGCAAATAAAAGTTTTTAATGTTATGAGTGGTAGCTTCCACAATGCTGTTCAAAACCATTTACACTCTTCCAACCCTTCTTCCAGAGTACTTGTGTCCTAACCACTCTTGAGTGTTTTCATGTTTGATTAACTATTTCATAGATAACTGTGCATCAATACATGGCATAAAGAAATCAAGGGATCTAAAGAAACCTTTGGAAGAATTGAGATAGTTATATGCGAAAGTTTACTTTATAAATCCTAGCTGCAACTTGATACTCCTCTTGCTTCTGATTTTGATATTCCAGAAGTGCTTACAATTGCACATCTTTAAGGACCCAAACATGCCTCCTTCTAATGAGCTAATAAGCTCCTTCCTAAATTTACACCGAAATCTTTTAGGACTTGGAAGTCCATTATTCTTACCTCTAGATTACATAAAACCTAGAACTGTTCACATTTTAAAAAAGAGTTTGCACATTTGTCCAAAGATGTTTAGCACTCACAGTCTTAAAACTGGTTGTCATATAAGAAGCGTCCTAGTTTGAGTCAAAATAAGGTAGTCCATGCCATATACATCATATTCAGTCCTTCAGGCTTTGATATCGAGCATGGGCCTTGGGGTCTCTTGCATGAGGCCTAAGACCCCAGCAAACTATGAGCTTAATTCAGCTAATTAACAGCTGATTAACAGCTAGTGTATATATAAGGAGAGGTTTGAGTCTCTGTGTGGTCAGAAGGTTGAGCAACTGAGCCCTGTGAAGATCAGAGGTCTCTCTCTGTTCTTGGGACTCTCTCTCTGTTCTTGGGACTCTCTCTGTTCTGCCTTCAATCCTGGAAAAATGAGCACCCTGAGCCTTGTGAAGATCAGCAGCCCAGCTCTGCTCCTACAGGATTCTACCTGTTCTGCCTTCTATCTCAATTCAAGAGTTCCTGAGTTTCAGGAACCAGCCTCCTGAGCCTGAGTCCCAGCTGCTGCTGAAGTCCTCCTGCTACAGCATCAGCAGTGATGTAGTTATCATCAAGGGGGGGTTTTATTCTGGCATTGGTTTTTGTGTCTTTCTCTCTGTTAATTTCCCCTTTTCCCTCAATCCTGGTTGGTGGATGACCCAGCCCTAACCCTTGACAAGAAGGTTTTGGGGAGTGACTGTGTTTTAAAACAGTGGCAATGATACCTCTTCTTATAGGAATTTGACCAAAATTAATGTTTTCACTTGATAGGGAGTTTTATTCCCTCTTCTCCTAACTTAAGCTCTAAACTTGTGCTTCTCACTTTCACAGATTTTTATTTTTTTTAGTGGAGCATTCCCAGAATTAATCGGTAGTTTGGATGGGTATTTTAAGTTTAATAAATTCTAAGATCCACTAAATTCTGCGTATTTCAAATTCCTTTATAATCTTTACCTTTTTGTCACAGTAGCAAGCTCAAATGTGAAGCCATTCTTTCTCTTGAATTTCTGATTTACCAACTCTCCCCTGCTTTGAATATATAACAATCCCTTTCCATTAAAGAGAAGATCTTTTTTCTCTGTAGGGGAAAACACAATTTTCCCCTTTATCCTTGCCTTCTTCTTTCAATGTCCTCTGTCAGAATTTTCTAAGCACAGCAGTTTTAGATACATACATAAAATATTGTGAATATGCATAGGTAAAGAGATTATGAAGAACCATACATAGATATTTTCTAGAGCTTGCCCAGATATCTGCCTCTCTAGCTCAGGCAATATTTATTTACAAGGACAGAGAAGCTTAATGATTGCATTTTGGGAGAAACACACTCTGCTACAGGAAGGCTTTCCTTGGATTCTAGGTCCTTTTCCTAGCTTTCAGCCAGCTGCTCTGCTTTTACCTTGCATGGGTGCAGCAAATCCTTACAAATCTGATTAAAATTAGTTTGGCCACAGCTGCCAGACCTGTAAAAAGCCAGATAGCAATGTGTATTAAAATCCAGCAGTTTAAAGTTCACTTAGTCCTCGGCATGAATGAGATAACATGGATGAAACTATATACCAGGTTGTATTTGCTTTACAAACTTAAATGAGGTCTATCCATTTCACATTAATATGAAACTCTTTATGTTACTATTCCTGATGTTTACAATTATTCCATTTCTCAAAACTTTTTTTTTGAGCAAGAATATCTTCATTTTGTTTCAAATTTTGGTGAGAAATACCTAGAAGCTGTATCTTTTCCAGCATCTTTTCTTGTTCTCTTTACTGGTATTGTTATATCAGAACAATCAACAGGACAGGCTATATAACCAAGGGCTCAAAATTTTATTTACATGGTTAATGGGGTGAAATGACCACAGCACAGGGTTCATAAACCAAAAAATTATTTGCTCCCTTTCACTGTATAACCCTGGTCCCAATCAAAGCCAATATAAATCCTAAACATTTAAAACATTTCTAAAAAATGACATTGCCTAAGTCCATTTGACATATCAAAAATCTTTATCCTTAGCCTAAATAAATGTAGCATATTTTACGGAAGGAGATTAAAAATAACAAAATTAATTCCTCATCTATAACTTCTATGATCATGTAAAATATATATTACAGTAAATTAATAAATTAAGAGATACCAGGGTGCAAGTCCTTTGATGCACACACATCGTTCCAATAATTGCTAATTAAAGTTGTTTCTTTTACCCAGAGAAAAAATAAAAAATAAAATAAAAAAAAAATCCGCCAACTACTCTTCTCATCTGATTCTTGAAGATTTTAGCCTACAGTAAATATTGAGATATTTACATACACAAAGAGGTTCAGGCTTCACTCGATAGCTGACCAGAGTAGTTCTTAAACACAGCAGGTATACATTTTGTTGATCACACAATTGAGTTTGGTGACACTGTGCAATTTAGAAATAGGAGTATGATTACTCAGTGCTTTATAAAATTTGCAATAAACAATTACTGAGTGAATCAGCCACATTGTTAATATCTCTCTACTAATCACATAAGGTCCTATATAATTTCATTTTTCTGAATGGATCATTTGTAATTTGAATACAGCATATTGTCTTTTTGTTATTTAGAAAAGTAATGCAATCAAACCTAATCACCATCTACAAGGGGTGGTATCAATAATAATATTAGGTCTGGGGCCATTATTACAATTATTGCATTCAAGCTGAGATCAAAAGGTTAACTCTCAAATGTGTTGCACAGTTATTCACAATTTCAGCCTATTGACTGAGCTATAGATCAGAGTAGCAGTTTCTGGTTAAAAAGGAGAGTCGTACTTATTTCCTCATCATTGATTAATCCCAAGTGGAATTAATGTTTAATAGCTGCATTATTCCAGTACATGAATGTTTTGATATTATTGTTAAATAAACATGTACATCAGTGGCACTACCAATATAATTTACTTGAAGAATTTTCTGGTATTTGGAGAGAAGGAGTGTGCCTCTATCTGCTAACAAACAATTGGTTTTTGGCCTTAACAAAAGTGGTCTTTGTGCCTATGTAAGTACATACTTATTCATAAAGCATTTAGAAATTTCCATTGGTACACAGAAAGTGAAAAAACAAGCTTCTAAATATGAAAGAATAATAAAAATAGTAATAATGTTTGTATAGCAGCACAAATGCATTAATGCATTCCCAGTTGCAAGCTTCTTTGGCATCTACAGATCTCAGACAGAAGTAAATAGGTGACCTTCAGCATCTGCCCTTATTATGCTGCATGGTACCAGTATTAGGAACTAGCATTACTTTTCAGCAGCTGGACTCATCACTTCCTTAAGGATTTGAAGAAAATAGGTGATATTTTTCACAGGCAGAAGGACTCATGCTGCCAATGAGAAGCTGCCTTTGGCTGGGAGTGAAAGAGTATGTGCAATGAGTTTGGAACTTACCTAAAGACATATGAAACCATGACTTTCAAAAGTGACTGTAGACACAGAACTCGAACTCTAAGACAGCTGTGAGGTAGCTAATATTGTAACATTTATAGTAAGAATAATCTCATTCTTAATTACAGGTCAGACCAGTCTTCCAGAAAATGCAGCATGCAGCTCTAAATGCACCAAACCTGTGGTGATCTAAACCAGGATCTATCAATTTCTGAAATGATTATTGCAGCTAAGAAGAAGCCTGTCTCCCTGTCTGTTCAGTTAGCCCAATACTACAAACAGGTCACAACTGGAACTGAAGCTAGGTGAAATGCAGTAATGAATTTATTTCCTCACTAAGCATTGGACTAAGCTTGCCTGCATATTTCTCATCTCTCCCTAATTGATATTGCTCCCTCTATGAGTCAGGAGGAGTCATTTTGGGGTGAGAATATGAACAGTGGGCACCAATGACCCTCTAGCCCCACAGTCAGAGCAGGATGATGAAACAAATTTCCAAGCTAGCAGAAATGCAGGTTAATATTATGGGTATAAGTTTTGCAGTTCCACTGACTTACAGGTGCTGAGCAATAACAAACACAATTACTCTCAGCAAAAAGGTAGGACAAGTACTGCCTCTGAATTTCCACCCAGACCTGTTTCCAGGGGTTCAGTCATTAAAGTACATTATCTCAAGTGTTTTCCTTTTGTAAATACTACATGCTTTATGAACATTTACTCCTGAAACATCACCACACTTTTAGGAGGTAGTTGTGACTGTTCCTGTATTACAGCTGGAAAATGATTCATAGCTACTGTGATTGACTTTGCCAAGGTCAAGAAATGATTTAGTAGTGTAGCTCAAAATAGCAAATTCCAAGTCCTCTGTTGTAACTGCTAGTCTCCTTTTCCTCCATCCGACAATTGCCTCTGGGAGAAAAGAAGATCTTAGGATGTGGGGAGAGGACTCACATATTTTGCAGTCAATACTGATGAAATCAGGTAAAATTCTTTATTCACACTGCTCTACATTGGTTAGAAAACCTGCCGTGTTTATCTAGATGTAAGCATCATCTAAGATTTCTTTCTGGCAGTATCTTATGTCATGTTTCCACTGACAAAATCTTTATTTCTTATTATTACATTACTTACAGTGTGTATTGCCCACTCAGTGTGCTCCTTAATTGATTATATATAATAATATATTTATGGCAGAAGAGAAAAAGAACCAGCAGGATATTAGCAATCTCCATCATTAATAATTACAAAGAATATTCTATTATTATTAATTACACTTTTTATTACTGCTGTTATTATTTAACAGGAAGCTTGAGATGACAAGGCTTCCACTTTCATAGTGACTCCTGCCATAAGAGCATTTTAATGACGGGTGAACATCCCTGTGTCTGATTGTGTTTATTTAGAGGTACACTTCACATGGCATTCTGAGCAATTAACAATCATATACTATGTGGAATACTTTACCACATCCAGAAATATTCTTTCTCAATATTCTTTCTCACACAGGCACAGATGCACAGCACTCTGTTTGTTTGTTTTGGTGGGAGTGGTGTTTGGTTGCTGTATTTAGAAACTATTTGTTCTTTGGCAAATTCTAACAAAGACATGAGTTTTCACTTTTCTGTAGAGTTTTTTGTCACCCTATAAAAAAGGAGGCTGGATTTTAGAAGAGATTGTGGAGGAGGAAGTGCTTTGTCTTCCACTGTTATTACACACCACTTCCAGTGAGGGCATTTATTTTAGTAAGAAGGTTTTTAGATCCTAGTCAGTTCTGTGGTCCAATTACCCATGAAGCTTTCAGGCACAATGCAAGGAATGACACGGAAAAAGGAAGAAGTGGCTGGGGTGGGATTATACTGACATAAACTGGTGCTACTAGTAAATCAAATAGTGTAAGAGTGCTTTTTCCTCTGAGAATTGTAGCTTGCCAAAGTTGCTCCAGAAGGCTGAGACATTTTTAAATATCTATACTTTTGGCATCAGTACATTCTTAAGTTTTTTACATGTAATGAAACAAGGAAGTTATTTTAAAAGGTCTCATTTCTGCGCCCAAAACAAGGTTTAAGCTATTAGATTCTGCTTCCTTACCCTTTATTCTGCCATGGGAAGTGGTCTATAACTACAGGCAGACCATACTGAAGTGGCTGACATGATTACTGTCTTCTGTTGCCTTTTTGCTAACATTTACTAGCACTGCACGGCGGTCCACTGAGCAGTTCAGCTAACATTTTAGGATGCCCAGGTATAGGCATTAACTGAAATAGTCCTGCCCTGTGTCATTTAGAAGCATGTATAAAACTCATCAATTTGTGTCTTCAAAGTTGTTGGTAAGCTATGGCTGAGGTTATAATCATTTAATGCAGCCTAGCTAAGTCTGTTGGCATGAGTTAGAAGCACATGATGCTGATACAAAATCTCTTAAAGTACAGAAATGTTCTGTTGACGCAACTTACTGAAGAAAAGTAGCCTTCTTAGTCTTAACTGGCAGTAGTTACCCACAGAGTCTGTACACAGTTGTAATTCAGTCTCGGGGCTGATCACAGCCATTTCTGAACTGAGGACTGTCATCAAAGAAGTCCTGGGGAGAGAATTGCAACCTTGTGTGTGTGGTAAGTGGCATCTATTATTTCAATGTCATAGGTTTCCCAGAGCTCTGCTTCAGCTGCCAAATTCCTTTCCACTCCTCAACGAAAACAGAACAAGGCATAGTTTTTAATATTATATGACACTGGATCCCACAAGTTCACATCACAGTTAGGACCCATTTTCACAAAGCCCTCTATTGAACCCTAAAGCAACAGGGTCTATTAGAAATAAGAAGCACGTTTACAGTGCTGGAAACAGACATAACTGTGGTTGGTCCTCTGTCTGCACAGGGAACTGGCTGGTCACAGCATTCCTGATCTGGAAACTATCTGCACACCCACCGTCAGGAATAGTGATACAGGCTATACCTAGAAACACAGGGAGTTGAGAACAGGAAAAAAAGTCACTGTGACTATTGGCTGTTTTCATCCATTCTACAGTAGCTGATAATAGAAATTTCAAACTGAAACATATGAAAATACAGATGCAATTATACAGAGCAAAACCTCATCTGTATTATAACACACTGTATTGATCCATGCCTGAGAAAACTGAAGACAAACTGATATAGCTTATGCAATCATCTTTCTACTTCAGTATATACAGCCCAGGCTTCTGAAGAGGGAAACAGAGTAGTAGATTTGCTGTTGTTCTCCTATATACTCAAATGGTTATGGTATCCAGCAAACTGACTTTTGCAAAGTTTCCAAATAGTCTAATATTTGGTATAATACTTCCCTAATAATGTTCAGATTCTTGTCCTCTACACAGAGATGTATTTTATTTGGGGTTTTGCTTATCATCGGAAGAAAAGTAAATTCATTTCAAAATAATTTTCATGCTGAGCTTAAGGCAACTGAATCAACCCTTAGCTAAAAGATATCACTGTTAGTCAAGACTGAAATCCCCTTTTTTACCTACCTACCACCTGTACCTGAAAGTATGACGTCTTACCTCCTATGACAGAAGTACATAAAGCAATTACAATTTCAATAGCATTCTCCTTAAATGTACTGGATACCAAGATGATAACTCCCATACTGCCTTAGAAAAGGACATTGGATATGTTAACAAATAGCTCCACAAGTCTTTTCCAGTTTCTGACATTATATATCTCTATATCTTTTCAATATTCAGTTGCACAAACCGAAGTACTACAGTGTCCCTCCCAAAGACAAAAAACACATCCAAGGGATCAGAACCTGTAATCTAGTTTCTAAGTTTTGAGATCCAGTATCAGGACATTCCTTCAGTGTTGATAATTTCACCAATACACTATGGAACTTTGCAGTTGCTTTAATTGATGAAGATGTAAATTACAATGTTTAACAGACTTTGAGGATTCTTTTGTGGCTATTAATTGGAGCTCATTTATGATGGTGGGGATTATGGCTCCCAGAGCTGTGGTTGGAGTGATCAAAATGTCTCCTCAAAGTAGGATGGGATCTGAGATACAGATCCCAAACAGACACTCAGCAAAGAGAGTGTGAACAATGTGATAGATACAACCACAAATAAGAAAAACAAAACACGATGTATACATAAACTATGCAGAAGAACATCTAATCCCAGGGCAGCTGTCTTTGGAAAGGATTGTTCATTTGTTTATTTGAAGCATTTTTTTTTTATCATCTATCTTTGGTTGATTTTATGTCAGTAAGCACATGAGAGAAAACCCTATGACACTGCACAGAGCTGTTTGCTGTGCAGAAATCTGTATTAATGTCAACTTATTAATTTTTACTCTATACAAAGCACTTGGGAAAGGACAGTTTGTAATGTCTGCAATAACAGTGAAGGCACGTCCAATCCATCTCACTGCTTCTCTTTGTTAAGGGTAACTCATGCAAAGTAATGGGTCAGTCTGGTGCCCACGAGTCTCTTAGTGAGCATCTAGGCATGAGAGGTAACAAGAGACTTAAGCAAATTTCTGCAAAAAGGCTGTCAGATTTGCAAGGCTGCTCCACAGAAACAGTATTTTCCAATGTTTTAAAGTAGAGAAGGCAGGAAAAAAAGCAATTGGAAAATCTGAACTGTGTGGTGATGCACATTTTGAAATGTAGAAGTTTCTTAGTTTAATTCTCTGTATCACAATGTACTATTTCTCTGGTATTTAAGGTAGGTTTTTCAAATGCAGTGTAGTCTACCTATAGGAATTGTTATCACTTTCTCTTTTATCTGATAAAATCATACTAATTTGCATGTAGTAATGACTCTGAACATACTCTGCTACTGAAAGAAACTGTGTCTTTGAAGTGACAAGCTAATAAGGAAAGAGAATATGGCACAGCTTCTTTTGGTAACATGGACCCAAAACAACTTAAAGTGCTTATGAACAGCTGCTAACAAACGGAATTACAGTTAGTAAAGTTTTAGAGATAGAAAAGAGTTAGAAACCCCCTTCTTCCTAAATGTTCAACATAGTCAAATTCTTTTTGACTACTTTAAGGAGAAGTATTATGCAAGCACAGCTAAGGCACAATGACCAGCATCCCATCTTGGGATAGGGTAGGAGAAGAAGCTTTACAGCTGTGGCAGGAGTTGGAGATGCAAGGTGTCACAGCATGCAGTCTCTTGTAGGAACATTTCCACCTGCTGAGCAGCATAGTCTCAAGTAAATCATCAGTAAGTCTCTCCTCAGTTTCACCATCGTCTTCAAAAAAGGAGCTGTAACACCTGCTCACCACATACTGTTATTTACTTCTCTTTAGGATTTCATTAATCAGTTAATGGCTACAAAGCATACAGGAGATGTTAATGAATATTCACAGCAATTCAGAGGTGTAATTTGGTGTTTGCTAATAGAATTTCCTCACTGTGCAACACTTTGCTTACCATAGTCTGTCACCTGATGCTATTACAGCTGATAATTTAGTCAGTCTCACCAGGAGTGTTTGAATGTTTTGGACAGGCTTCCCTTGGGAGTCTTTTCATGCTGAAATATATTATTTTGAATGCTACTGGTGAGATATTTTTTAACCTTTTGTATTTCTTAGGTTATCCTCAAATCACTCTGAAGAGTCTGCTCTTTGCTGGCATTAGGAACTTGAATCAATATAATACTTTTCCACATGCAGAATTTCCTGCTCATCCCACTTTCAGGAGCAGAAAAAGAGATGATGGATGCTATTTCTTTTTATAAAATCCTTTTACATTCTGTGACGGTTACATTAGACCAAACTGTTACCTGTTCTTGCTACAAGGCCAACCTACTGGATTATTGAATCATTCCAAATTTCTCTGTTATACCGGAAAATACATACATAATTAATTCTTACAAGTAGTAGCAGCTTCATTAGGGGAAACTGATTCAGCCCATTTTAGTATTACCCTGCATTTCTGTGGAACAATAGAACTGAGAATCCAGAAATCTTTTACAACTGAAGGTGTAGTTAAACCTCAGTGTAAATGCAGGTTCAGAGACCTTTTTTTACTTTGGATTTGCTCTGCATATTCTTAGAAATTGTCTTCTAAATTAGGAATGCACATTTCATTCGTATTTTCAAGTGCTTATATGGTTATATTTCAAGTTCTTGTCAAGACTTTATGGTTTGTTAATGAAGTGAAATAAAGAACAATTTAAAAAGGGTTCAATAATTTCAATTAGTTAAGTCATGTTCTCATGATCCAAAGAGTTTTGTGACAGTACATGCTTAAGGTGCTACTGCTTTCATATTAAAGCTCACCCTCTTGTTAGCTGAGCTGAAATAGTTTTTTAAGAGACCTCACTGTGAATCAGAGAGAGGAGCTTATCTGGCTCTCTACTGAAGATGAAATGAATCAAGTATTATTTTTTGAAAGTCAGATGAATTCTCCATTGTTTTTCATTACATTGCCCTTCAAATAGTTGTTTTGATACAAATAGAAATCAAAGAACAGACAGTGTTGTTAATGAATACTTTGTCATACTGAACTATGGTCTAGCTCTTTTTGCTGAATCCAGTTTTATAAAACTTGCTTAAGATTGCTTAAATCCTTTTTATAGACTATGAGTGGAAATGGAGTCCTACTGATTAAATTATGATCAACATTCTAATAATTTTTTGAAGTTTTGCCCACATAAAACCGTTTTTATTATCATCAGTTACCATGACTTAATTGTAAATCTCATGTTATTCAGTGTTCTGAAAGTTTTCACTACTTGCATTTTAGTGAAATAGATTTCTATGTTAATCTCCCTAGATTCCCCTAAAATATATATCCAGTCCTCATTTTGCAGACAAACAAACGCTATCTTGAAAGTAAAAGCAAAATGCATGTAGAAAAAAACAAATATATATGCAATCAGTATGATCTGAGGTAGCCAAGATCTGGAGGAAAAGTAATCTGGAGGAAAATTAAGTGTCTTTGGTTTGTAATGGATAGATTCAAAAATGTAGAACATTTAAAGAGTCGCAATCGTGCACTAGAGGCACCAAGCTCATGTTGGTTGGCAGCAGCTCAGAATTTCACATAAAGGCAAAATATTGCTTTCCAGACCTCTCCAATTATGCTTTCTACAACTCTGCAATGCTTAAGGTCTTTTCTAACTCTGATTCCACCTTCATTTTTCTCCCTATAATACCATTAAATATTTCATCCCTCTATTCACAGAATTAGTTTTCTACCTTTTTTTTTTTTAAACATTTTCTTCCTCTTTATTGTGAATTGTACGTGTCCTTCTGGCAGTAAAATCCCTTTCCTCCAGCCACATGACTATGGCCATTAAAAATCATATGTTCCTGAGGAGATAATGTACTTATATTGTTTTAGCATGAAAATATCAATTGTACCTTAGGTACACAATGCAATCTGCTCTGTTTTCAGGTATTCAGTGCTATTGCACTCATTAGCTTCTGCTTCTGTTGTTGTTGGTGTTGATTGTCCTCATCTGTCTAAATTGCAAGTGTGGCTATAAAGTTCCTAGGAAAGCTTGTCCAGATCTCAACACAAAACTTTCTAAGAAGACTCTAAAAAATCTGAGGATACATAAATTGGTTGAACTAGTATTGTATGTACACCTTCCAAGGTGTTCATTGCTCAGGATCTCACTGAGGAGTCTCAGTGATTTAGAGTTGTAACACGGGGAGCAAAATCAACCAGAGGATTTTGGCTAATATTGCTGGCTCTGACTGGAATGGAGTTAATTTTATTCATTGAAGCCTCTATGATGTCGTATTTTGAATTTGTAAATCAAACAGTGTTGATAATGTACACCAATCTCTTCACTACTGCAGAGCAGTGCTTGCTCTCAGGAATTCTCTTTTTCCACTCTGCTATCCCTGCAGCAAGTAGGGAAGGAGTGGGAAAAAGTTGGGAAAGGACATAGCTTGGACAGCTGACACAAACTGATCAAAGGGATATTCCATGCCATGTCGTGTAGGTGGGGAGAAAGGGGACATGTTTGGCAGACCTCCATTGCTCAGAGACTAGCTAAGCATCAGACTGCTTGGGAAAGGTGGAGAATATTTTTCTTTGTATCACTTTTTATTCTCCTCCTCTTTCCTTCACTTATTAAACTGTCTTTACCTCAATCCACGACTTTTCTCACTTTTGCTCTTCCTTTTCACTCTCCCATCCCATTCGGTGGGAAGTAAGCTATCAGTTGTATGGTGCTCATCTGCTTGCTTAGGTCACCCCACCACACACACTTAAGAGGCCAGGAAAAAGAATAATAATATGTCCATGGCTGAAATCACATTTAACATAGCTCTGGAAAGTAACGCTCTAAGACTCTATATTCCAACACAAGGCAGCTGAAATAAAGCAAATCTCATTCATTTGAAATCAGATAAATAATTCCTCCTGTTTTAGTCTCTACTGATAAATGCTGACATTCTGAGTTAATCCTTCTCTTTTTCATATCACTCAATCACAATACAGAAGATTGAAGTACGTCTTCATTTTTCCCAGCAGCCTCAGCAGCCCAGCATCCTCCTATTGCCCAGATCCTCATAGGAATCTAGTGCTCATCTGAGGAAGCCTACCACAAATGAGTCTTCTCTGGTTACCCAAAATACACTACTGTATTTTTGTGTCTGTCTTTATTTTTGCATGCTGTGATTGATCTACTTCAGCATGATTCAGAGTTGCACACAGAATGAAGAGCTTTTTATTCCTGAGTTCTCTTCTGTTCTGTGGCTTTGAAAAATCATTTTCAACTCAGAAATGTTATTTAATATCTCAATAATCTATTCAGCTGTGCTTGTAGGACTCACTGAGACACAAATGCCTCAGACATTTGCCAGAAGAGGCAAAGTGAGACAGTAAGAGATAAGCAGACCCAAAAATCTTCTTTGCCCTGTTTTACCAAAGAAAGAGTACTCCTAGTATCACAAGGGCTCAATACAGGTTTGTTTTTTTCTTGTGTGATAAAAGGTGAGTGGAATAATCTGGAGTTATTAACTACAAGATAGAATTTTCATTCAACTTTCTCTTACCTCATGGAAGTCCACATTGGGGTTCATAGGTAACCAGATATGTGGTAGGGACACCCTAGTGTGCACACATCAAGATCTAAATGGACTGTTAAGAGTTTTATTGCTAAATACTTATTTGTATAAATGTTCTTTTCTAAAATCACATACCATTGTTTTGCATGGCAGAATCAGCAACAGATTCTGATTCTACAGGAATAATCATCAGTTTAGCTAAGCAAAACTGGAAGTATGATCCATAGAAAAAGAGATCAACATGCCAGTATGTACAAAGTTGAATTGGACAGTAAGTAACTCAGGTCTGAGAGTTCACTTATTTACAGACTTGCCTACAGATCTTCTCAGGTTTTATCTAATATGGCTAAGACTGATCTAAATCCACCATTATCACATCACTCTTCTTTGACTTAGCATATCCTCAACAGCCATGAGACCCTCATGATTCAGCATTGCATCATGATATGTAGGTATGGGATAACTGCCCAGCTTGCCGTGTGACAGGAATGCAAGTTAATTTAGTATGTTTTGGGAGAAAAGTAAAGATGCTTGCAACCTTTAGATGCTTATCCTATCCCGGGAGTGGAGATCTGTTGAGCTGACCTGCCAAACAAATGGAGGGTCGTGTTGTGAATGTAAGACAGTCCTGTTTCAGCTACAACTAGTGAAGCAGGCAAAAATAACAAAACTAAACAGGTTTAACACAGATTTTGAAAGCTACATTGTCCGAGTGAAGACCTTAGCCTAACTGCCAAATGAATATTAAAGTAGACATGCCTAAATATGCTAATGAGCCAAAGCATATGCTAAGCACAGTATGTTCATTGTTCATTCATTTGGTGGATATTGACTCTGATAGCCAAACAAAACAAACCTGGGGAAGTTAGATTGTCAAATGCTTTTGATTCAAGGATCAAGAAAGAAGGTGCTTCATTTAATGAGAATGACTCCACTCAGAAAGAGGAGGACAGATTGTAACACCAGGAGGGAAAAGAGCTGTCAGTTTTAGTGCAGGAGCCAATTGAAATATTTCCCTTGTCTACTGGTAAGACAGTCTGCATGTATGGTTCTGGCATGAATAGAGTCTAATTGCAGACAAATTTGTTCTTCCCATGCCCCTAAATTCACTCTGCTTTTGGAGATTCTACTCTGGCAAAAGCCAGTTCTCTAAAATGCTTGAAAGTGGGCGATGCAGACAGAATTATTCTGTTAGGGGTATAGGTTTATTTAGCATTTTTTTCTAGATCAGTTTATGAGTCTTTGTATATATTGTACGTGCATATTGTGTGTATGCGGAGGGGAGGAGTATGTGTGTTTGTTCAAGATCTTGGAATACTTTGAGTATTTGTATTCATGATTATGTTTTCATGCTCTGGAAATAATCTATGAAACTCACTTTTCATCCTGTTTGCCTCTTTTTTTTAGTGTCTTGGAAACCTGTCTCCTATGAGACAACCAAAATCATAATCTTCTTCAGGGACTCTGCCTTGTGATGTTTCACACCATAATTTACCTCAGTCAACTTCCAAAAGTAACTAAGTAGACTGTAGTCCACAGCGCTATACTTGTGCGCAGTATCCATTCAACTGCTGTCTCTCTTGCTCTGAGTAATGGAACCACTTTGCATTTCCACTGCCCCTGTGGCTTCATTTTCAAGATGTGTTCAGAAGCTCTTTGAAAAATTCATATATAGGTATGCATGTAAACAACAAGTACCAACAAACATGACAAATGGCCAGCTATCTCCACCCCTCAACATATGTCCCAGAGTATACAATAAAGACATTGAAAATAAAAAGGTAATCAGTGCGCAGGAGAACAGCCCGATCATACATACAACTAATGCAGATTATCACTGGGACTAGGGTTGTAGCCCTAGACCATGACTGCAGTAAACTTTGTCAGTTAGGCATGGCTGCCTAATGGGTCACAGCAGTGCCTGTAGCCTATGTGATTCCCATTCTGCAAGGATATATCTAACATGTACCCGTACAAATGTTGTTCATCCAGAGAATACAAAACTGGTTTACCCGTATGCATGAACACACAGTAAAATGGCCCAGTCAAGCAGTGTGTTGAACAGTCCCACAGAGCAACACCCTTACACAACAACAAAACTAAAACTTCAGAGTGAACTGTAAAGGATTATGGTCAGAGAGACAAAGGGAAGGGGGTTCAGCAAAATGGAGATGGATTAATTTGATGTTATTACAGATCATTTTGTCTCATTTTCACTTAATTAAATTGTTTAAGACAAAGATTGCTTTTTAACCAAACCAAAATATGTAATTTTGAAAATAAAGAACATTAACACTTTTTTTTTTACCGGGTGATTCCCAAATGAGATTATTCAGGAAGGATTAAATTCTCTCCAATTTAGACATTAAAAGATTTATGTTAAATCCTAATTTTATAAACATGCTTATCCTGGGACCAGAAGGATTGTGAATAAAGCAAGTACAATCTGCCAGAAAGCAAAAGGAATTCTTTTTCAATATGAAAGGACAGGAGTCATCCATGTTGAAATCTAGAGACTCTAGTCTACAGAAAAAGACACTTCAGATACCTAATTTAGAAGATAATTGATTATTCCCTGGAGCTCCCTATTTCTTTCTACAGTCTCTGTAAAGGGAGCCTAGAGCAACCAGCTTCCTCTCAAACCTGGAGCTTTAAGATATCTGTGTTAGGATAGGTGTTTTCCACTCCTCAAGATTTCAATACTCTTTTCCCCTTTTCTTCAAGCATACATTATTTGCAAAATTTAAAGATCACTTTTCCCAGTACAAATCCCATTTGTACTATATTTCACTTCAGTCAAAACATTTCCTCTACTGAGTTCATTTTCTCTCTGATGCAGTGAAGCATTAAGCATCTGCTTAAGTCAAACTTTGTGGATATTTCTACTCGATGCCAGTAACTGTGCTATTGGTAAATTCTTTGCTGAATAATGTTCATAGCATGGATCGTACTAAGAAATCTGTGCAGACATTTCATATATTTTTAATATATGCTTTATTCAGCTTCTGCTCTTATATTCTTTATTAATAAAGAATAAGCAGCTTCTTTTTGTGTACTACTCTTCCCCATAATGGTTATCTATCTTTTAAGTGGCTTGAGGCAGGATGAAGATTCAGTTTGAAAATGAATCATCCAGGTGCGAGTTTTGTAAAAAATGTCCTGTTAACATTATCGGAAACTGGTTTTATTTTGCTCTTGCTGTATAAGTGATACTCCTAATTTCAGTGGTCTTACTACAGAGCTGTATGAATGTGAGGAGCATGAAAAGAATATGATGCAAACTATTGTACGCCAGTATAGTGACTGAACTAATGTTTCATCATAAAAGAATCTCCACCAGTCATTTGAGGCTGCCCGTTACACATATTCCTTCAACATTTTTTCAGAGCATACACTGACTCTAAATAGAATCATAGAATCATAGAATGGCCAGGTTGGAAGGGACCTTAAAGATCATCTAGTTTCAACCCTCCTGCCATGGGCAGGGCTGCCAATCACTAGACCAGGCTGCCCAGGGCCACATCCAGCCTGGCCTTGAACACTGCCAGGGATGGGGCATCCACAACCTCTCTGGGCAACCTGTTCCAGTGCCTAACCACTCTCTGGGTAAAGAACTTCCTTTTAATCTCCAATCTATATTTCCCCTCCTTCATCTTATAACCATTCCCCCTTGTCCTATTACAATCTGGCCAGCTTAAAAGTTTCTTCCCTTCTATTTTATAATCCTCCTCTAAGTACTAGAAACTGCTATAACATCCCCTCGATGCCTTCTCTTTTCCAGGCTGAATAACCCCAACTCCCTCAGCCTGTCCTCATAGGGGAGGTTCTCTAACCCTTTAATCATCTTTGTGGCCCTCCTCTGGACCCGTTCCAACAGGTCCACATCTTTTTTTATGCTGAGGACTCCAGAACTAGATGCAGTACTCCAGGTGGGGCCTTGTGAGGGCAGAGTAGAGAGGCAGAATCACCTCCCTAGACCTGCTGCTCATGCCTCTCCTGATGCAGCCCAGGATGAGGTTGGCTTTCTGGGTTGTGAGTATACATTGCTGGCTCATATCCAGCTTTTCATCAATCACGACCCCCAAGTCCTTCTCTGCATGGCTGCTTTCAATGAGTTCCTCACCCAGCCTGTACTTGTATCTAGGATTACTCCTACCCAGATGCAGGAACTTACATTTTGACTTATTAAACTTCATTTTATTCTCACAGGCCCACTCTTCGAGTTTGTCCAGGTCCCTCTGGATGTCACAACATCACGCTGATATGAGGAAATTCTGTTAGAATGTGTGGCAGTGAGAAGAAATCCACAGTACAGCCTAGGTGTTGTAGGCTTTCTCTCTAATCAGTGGAGAAAGATTGACAACTTCAGAGAGTGCGTAGTGTCTTGGGCAAGCAGAATCACCTGGTAGAGTGCTTTGCTCCACCAACAATAAAGGGTGCTAATAAACAATCACTATCCTAATTCAGTTTTTTCAGGTAAGGGACTAAAGTGAGAAGGATTGAGCCCAGATCAGAAAGCCTAGAAACCACAATACTCATAGCTTCTCAAGAGCTTACACTGCAAAAGTTCTTGGCTTCACTTCATTTTTCCAGGTTCACGGTCCAAAGGTATAGGCAAAAATCAATCATTCCACTCTCCAGAAATTCTTTTCATTTTCTTTCTAAAGCAGAATGATTAAAACTCTTCACAATTCTCTCAGGAAACAAATTGCCAGTCATCATCTAGCAGCTACATTCCAGTCAGCTTGTCGTAGTGGTCAAGATGTAGAAGGGTCATTGTTAAGGGCTGGTTGAAAGAAGCATTCGAAATTCTGGAAGTTTTTGGAGACTGCTGAAATTATCCAGGGCTCTGCTGTGACAGATTTATGATAAAAGCTTTCACTAGTACATTTTTCCTCTCAGATAGAAAGCAAGAACTGTGCAGAAATATTGAGAAAGATTCCTCTGAATATATCGACCTGTGGAAGACCTTCCATTTTTTATTTGTGATGAAACATTTTTTCCAACCAGGTTCTTTAATCCTTGTTAAGCAACCCTTGTGTTTAGTTCAGAAAAGGTATTCTTGTGTGACAGAGTAAAACACCTGTAAGAACTGTTACTTTTGTACAGTTCAACTCAGTTCTGACGCTCTTATTAAATGAATTAGCCATTCAAAGTTATTTCTAAATTTTTATTTACCATTATTCTATTCACGACCTATTAGCAAGTAGACACAATCTTCTACATTCCAACCCTAACTGGTGAGTGGACTTTTTGGCCTGGTGCCAGCAGCATAATTTGAAACCAGGTGGTATTAAGCCAATTAGATTTTTTTAATTGATTTTTGCATTTTATGCAGTAAGGGAAATTCATTGATGTACATTTTGGAAATGAGGTAACAATGACTTTTGAAACATTTCCAGCTCACAAAATGTAAAGTCAATATCAATTCATTAACAAATTAATGAGACTGATTTTATTGTAAATAGCTAACAACTGTGCAGCTGGCAGTTCTGACTTAATAGTCATTCAAAGAATATCAGATGTAAGTCCTGAAAGTAATGGAAGATTTCAGAAATAAACAGACCTTTTAATCAAGTTTTATACTGTCCTTGCAAGTTAAATATTTTTCACCTTAAAAAATGACCTTATGATGTAGGTTTATATTAGCTCTAGTCTGTTTATTTAAACACAAATCTAAAAAGAGTTGAATGAGCAATCACATTTCAAATTGCCAAAAAACAAAATGGAAATTATATCTGGCTGCTGTAAAATAATTTTTCTTCTCTTTTTTTATACAGGTAGGAAAAGCTCTTGAAATAAAATGTTCAAATGAGTGGGTTTTTTTCAAATTAATAAAGAATAATTTAGTTTAAACTTTTTTGTTTGTCTTTTGCAAATAAAGTCTTTGTTCTTCTCATTAAATTGAGATACATTTTTAATTGAACCATCATTTTGAAATGGCAAGTGGAAACTCCTAGTATTTTTCTGGTTTTCCACCCATTTTTCTAGCTTAAACTTTATGAAAAATTCAAAATGAATTCGTGATTTTTTTCAGGCAGGTACCTTTTTCACTAAGAAAAGCTAAGCTTTTGCCTGAAGATTTTCCCCAGCTACAGCCCTGAATAATGCATTGGAGGTAGCTTTGCCCGTAAGAGCACAGAGGCAATTGCACATTTCACAGCTGTTCCTCGGGATATAGTCCCTCCAGAGCTCTCTTCAGAAGGAAATCCCACTTCAGTCCTTAGGAAGCCCAGCACGTTCTGTTTCATCACTATGTCCTGCTGATGTACTACGGAATAAGTGAAACCAAGGCTCCATCTCTTCCCTAGTACTTCTTACCATTTTTTCAGTAGAACACATTACCTTGAATAAAATGTAGCAGAGCTATTCAGCCTCCAATCCTAAACTAACTCTCATCCATTCAGGGTGATATGTTGTAATAAGAAACTGATTCTGTTTAAGTTCTCCTATATAAGCATTAAAAAGTAGTTGAAAGGGAGAAAATCAATGTCAGAGCCCATTTACTGCATTTCTTTTAATGTAATCAACTGTGGGGTCTCAAAAACTCTTTCCCACCCAAACCAAAGCCACTCTTGTAGCATCCATTACTGTGTTTTAATGTATCCCAGTATCTTTGAAATTGTGTTTGGGTTTGTCCTTCATGTAACTTCTATCTCCTCTTTATTTCTGTGTATGTACACAAGTGAAAGTACAACTTAGCTTTTTGATTTTGCCTGATATTTCAAATGCTATATACCTTTCTACAGCATTTCTGTTATTCTCGAGAAAACACAAAATTATGTAAAACTTCTGGAAAACCTAAATGCATTGAAAAACTACCAAATATTAAGGATTATTTTTCTGATTATTGTAGGACTAATATATTTTTATCTATTAGGATTTGTAAAAGGACAAATTTGTCATTAATATTTTACGTTCTTCCATTTATCAATTTTTAGTTCTTAAATTTGAAAATGTATAATATATCTAGATATCCATTCAGTGTCCAGTGCTAACCCACCTTACTTACAGGACTTTTTACTAGGCCCATAAAAAGCATTTGTTCTTCCTAAATTTCATTTAGCAGGCTCTAGAGAGTCCACTAGGTTAGCTTAACCTTAAAACCAAACATACAACCCAGATCCTCAAAAGCATTTAGTTTCCTATCTCAGATGAGTATTGAAATGTTTTCAAGGACATCATAGAATCACTTGGGTTGGAAGAGATGTCTGGAGGTCATCTAGTCCAACCCCCCTGCAGTGGGCAGGGACATCCCCAACTAGATAAGGTTGCTCAGAGCCCTGTCAAGCCTCACCTTGAATGCCTCCACAGATGGGGCCTCAACTACCTCCCTGGGCAACCTGTTCCAGTATTCCACCACCCTCGTGGTGAGGAACTTTTTCCTAATATCAACTCTAAATCTACTCTTCTCCAATTTAAAACCATTGCCCCTTGTCGTTTCATTACAGGCCTTTGCAAACAGGCCCTCTCCAGCCTTCTTCTAAGTTCCCTTTAGGTACTGGAAGGTCACAATTAGGTCCTCCGAAGTCTTCTCTTCTCCAGGCTGAACAATCCCAGCTCCCTCAGCCTGTCCTCATAGGAGAGGTGTTCCAGCCCCCTGATCATTTTCGTGGCCTTCCTCTGGACCCACTCCATCAGGTCCATGTCCTTTCTGTGTTGAGGGCTACAGAAGTGGGCACAGTATTCCAGATGAGGTCTCACCAAAGCAGAGTAAAGTGGCAGAATCACCTCTCTGGATCTGTTGGTCACGCTTCTCTTGATGCAGCCCAGGATGCCATTGGCCTTCTGGGCCACCAGCATGCACTGTTTGCTCATGTCCAGCTTCTCATCCACCAGCACCCCCAAGTCCTTTTCTGCAGGGCTTCTCTCTATTTTCTCATCCCCCAGCCTGTATTGATAGTGGGTGTTGTTCCGACCCAGGTGTAGGACCCTGCACTTGGTCTTGTTGAAGCTCATGAGGTTCACCTGGGCCCACCTTTCCAGCTTGTCCAAGTCCTCNTTTCACTGTTTTTGAAAATGGGTGTAACATGCCCCTTCTTCCAGCCACTAGGGACTTCACCTGACTGCCAGGACTTCTCAAATATTATTAAGAGTGGCTTGATGACTACATCAATCAATTCTCTGGGGTGCATCTCATCAGGTCCCTTAGATTTATGTACATTAAGGCTCCTCAGAAGGTCATGAACCTGACTTTCACATACAGTGGGAGGGTGTGGTGGGCTGACCTGGGCCAAGCACCAGGTACCCACCAAGGTTCTCTATCACGTTCTCACCCCACACCTCCCACGGCAC
>VWZO01020178.1:352347-380013 GCA_013396975.1 Bucco capensis
GAGAGAGAACGAGATGGAAACAGCCCATGGGTTTTAGTAAAGGCAGTTTAATAAGCAAAATAAAGAAAGGCAAGGCCACGCACGTGAAGCAAAGCAAAGCAAAATTGAGCTTTAGTCTCTACTTCCCATAACAGGTGATGTCTGGCCCTTTCCTGGGAAGCAGGGCTCCAGAACGCGTAGTGGTTGCTTGGAGGGCAGACATCTTCTTCCCGCCCCCTTCCTTCCCCCCACTCTGCCCTTTATCCCTGAACTGATATCATATGTTATGGAATAGCTCTTTGTTCAGTTTGGGTCAGCTGTCTCAATTATGTCCCCTCCCAGGATCTCATCCACCCCATCGCCTTGGTGCTATGCCAGCCTTGTAGGAGTCACAACATCACAGGTTATCTTCAATCCAAGGCACAGCATTTCTGAAAACTGTATGGGGACATTAACTCCATCTCATCCAAAATCCAATACCGAGGGACTTCACTGCCCTAGTCCCCACCCTGTGTTTTGTTAACTTGGGAGGTGCTGAGAGAGAGGTTACCAGTGAAGACAGAAAAAGAAATTATATAAGCCCGTACGTTCAATGTCATGACCATTTCCAAATAAAGCAGAACATGAAACACTCTCTGCTTTATTTAGAAAAGATGTTGTAGAGCCACCTTGAAAGAGTTTCTCCTGAGAGCTGATGAGTGATAGGCAATTCAGGATTTTCTAGACACACCAAGAATATTGGCTTTCTGATGCTGACTAGATGATGTGAGCTACTTCCAACAATTCAATCTACTCCATTCAGAGAATAGCCAGTTTATATAGGCATGCAATCTGTAGAGGACTGTTTCCGGGTCACTGTACTACAGCCCTCTTGACACAACCAAAAGAAAGTCCTGAATAGAAGATGAGAAGTCTGATTACTGATTAGCTTCAGTGTTATTTCAATCAGTTCCCAGAAGGAAGTTAACAATCTGCCCAGCATCCAACAGAAGATTGCTATTAAAGGGCCATTATGATGGGAACACTCAACTCAGAAAGGTTTTGAGGTTTTGTTAGTTCTTGATAAATCTGATTTTTTGAGGAGGGTTTTGTGTTTGATTTTTCTATCATCTCAAGTTCTATTTAAGGACTTCTTGATTATAGGACTCCTTTACTGAACTTATGTCTGCAAAGTACCTTTCTCTCATTTATGCTTAGTGTAGCCAAGCTGCATGGATTATTTAGAACGTCATACTCAAAGGAATTTTGTCAGAGACAGTCCTCCTCCCACAGATCAAGTGCTTCTAAATTCAATTAATTAAAGGACATGTTAGTGATTTCCTTTAAGATAAAAAGGAAACAAAGCATCTTTAAGTGGACCTTCCCATAATGTCCAGATGTTCCTCACCATCTAAATACACAAAGAAACAAAACCATGTTTCACTCCGATTCAAAATGAAAACTCTCTTTTGATATGAAAAAGGGAATGAAAGAAGGATGGACTATCAATTAGACTATTAATATGGAACATGGGAGAGGAAGTATGTATCCTGCAACATTTTTTCTGTTTAACCTGAAGGAAAGTATTTAATATTTCAGTCTTGCCTTTATTCCTCTAGAACAATAAAGAGCTATTACCTTCCTTCCCAGGATTGTGAGAAAAATTAACACATTGATATATCCATACCCTGAAACATTCAGATGCTGTTTTAGTTTTAAGAAAGAAAAATATCTTACATGATTATAAAGATTTGCAATTTCAAAAATATAAAGAAATATACTAAAAAAGGTAGATGGATTCAGTGTTTGCGTAATCATAAATGTGTTAATTTGTACTGCTTAACATTGAGATCCTCGTAGTTGCTATTGGTAGTGTAAAAAAGTTGACCTTTTTAATTATCAATGTTGCAGGCCTGGCCTTATGACATCTGAATATCTTCCACGTTGGTGATGAGTATAAAATCACTACTGGTAGTGTGAACCTCCTAAATGAAACACAGCAAGCTATTTCATCAATGATATTTAACTTCAATAGGTGTAAGGCCTCTGAGCCACAAATATACTTCCAAAAGAGTTTTTTGCCAGTACAGGAGGTAACTCTATATGGGAGCAAATGATACTGAGCTAGAAAGTGCTACTTTTCTGTTACTTCTCTGTTTCAATTTTTATTGTGTTTACCAAGAAATAAAAATATATAGTCAAACAGGAAAAGTCAAGAGTACAATGTATATGGGGAAACAAGTTTAAGGGGAGCTAAAGTATAAATGCAGGGGGGTATTAGAGTTATTTTCCAATCTGCAAGTAATGCTTATTCATCAGGAACTGCCAGAAGTCTACATATTGGGCACATTATGAGCAAGTCAGCAAATAAGAAGAAAAAACCTTTTCTTTGTCAGTAGTTTAGATGAGCTGTTCCACTAGAGGTAAATTATTTGGGAAAGAATTGAAGGTTAATTGTGAATTATGCAGAAAAATATGCAAAAATAAGAATAAAACCATAACTGAAAGCACAATTGACCAGAATGTTCAAACAGTCTGAACATCACAGAACTGGGTTAGTTACAGTCATTTATTTTCAAATAGATGATGGTTTATGAAGCAGGAAACCATTTGGACTATGCACATGGATCAATAAAAATGTCACAGTCAGGGATGGGGGTATTGAGAGCTGCATCTTTTGTATCTTACTGTTTCTGATTACACTTAAAATTATACCACCACAGACTTAAACTACTCGGACTTCTTATACTTAATATATGGCTCTGGTGTCTGGCAACTGCTTTCAGAGGAAGAACTTTTGAAACAGTGGAATTTCGCACTTGGAAAAGCAAACCACTATGTTGTTGTCTAGAATTGAGTGCAACGTAGCACATGGGGGAAATAATTCTGCCAGGGCCCTAGAAGATCTCAGGTGTTACCTCTCCTTTGAGAGAGCAGTAGGTCAAATCTTTTGTAAAGGCACTCTGTCATTCATCTGGAGAAGAGTTTTAAAATCAAGGTCATGCTTGTTATCCAATCCTGGCAGCCTTCCAGTAAGGTTTTTCTTCCATCTCCATCCTGAATTACACCACAGCACATTTAGGAGCTCCATCACAGATCTCAACAGATCTCTGCAAACATATTCTATTGTCTAACCATCCTTAACAAATCTTTCTGGGAGATTAAAAGTCAATTAAACCTGATGACCAGGGTTCCCTCATGGTTTCCATGGTACTGTGGGAGATGTAATCTCCTCACTGAGCAAAAAGAATATAAATGATTGAGATCATAAGGACTCAGAGAGCAAGTTTAATACAGAATAAAACTTTTTCTATTTGCGGTTATACTGAAAATCTAAGTCCTCTATGAAAAACACATCCAATTAAATTTCTTAATTTATTTAGCAAATTATTCCATAATGAGAAGAACTATTTCTGTCGTCGTTGTGGCTAGGCTTCGCGAACGANCTGTACAATTCTAACAAATAAAGAACTATCTCTATACTTGCTTATAAGGCAGCTTTCATTAAGGTAGAATCCGGACAAGGTATATTAAATTTGGATGAAAATGGAAAAGTAGAATTCACCAACAGTTTAGTTTTTCTCCAAATTCCTAAGTTTGTCTTCCAAAACTTAGTGAAAGAATCAAAGGTATTGTTTAAACCCAGGCAGCAACTAACCACCATGCAGCTGCTCGCTCACTTCTCCTGCCCATGGTGGGATAGGGATGAGAATTGGAAAAAAAGTAAAACTCATGGGTTGAGAACAGCTTAATAACTGAAATAAAACATAATATCAATAATAGTAATGAAAAGGAAGATAACAAACAAAGAAAGAAATTAAACCCATGAAAAGACAAGTGATGAACCGTGCAATTGCTCACCACCTGCTGACCAATGCACAAGCAGTGATCCACCCTTCCACCCCCTCTCCAGCTCTTCCCGGTTTATATACTGAGTGCTGTGGTATGAAATATTGCTTTCTCTAGTTCAGCTCTGCTGTCCTGGCCATGCTCCCTCACAGCTTTTTGTGCAGCTACTCACTGGCAGAGCATGGGAAAAAGAGACGTCCTTGACTTAGGAAAAACCTTGCTTAGCAACAACTAAAACATCAGTGTGTTATCAACATTATTCTCACCTTACACCAGAGCTCAGCACTGTGCCAGCTGCTAGGAAGAAAATTAACTCTATCCCAGCTGAAATCAGCATAAAATGTTACTTTTGTGGAAGAAGATTCAAATAATTTATGGAAGTAAACTCTGTTTTATTTATGGCTTTTTTTCATTTTTTCATTTTGATCAAGGAAATGTCACAGATTCAGAGTTGTAAGTTCATACCTGCCAGAATGCTCAGACCAAGATTTTCTATCAAATGGAACTTCTTAGGTTTCAAGTTTTTATGCCATGCAATATCAATTTTCAAATGTTCACTCTACAAAATTTGTCTTGATATCTGAAGCAAAAGGTATATTAGGCAGAAAGACAAAAATAATGAATAAAATACTTCATGTGAAACATTAAGATGTTCAGTGATTTACTTTCAGGTATTTTTGTGCTTACTGAGCACTTTTTTTTTTCCTCTGGGATTTAAGATATTGATTATTTTTGAAACAGCTGTAGGAAAAGTAACTGAATCCTGCTGATTTTTTTATTCTGTGTTTAGAGAAACTTCATTTTATGCGTTCTTTGAAAAAAAAAATGGGTGATACCAGATATCTGCCTCTATCATCACTTTATTCTCCTGAAATAACCAATCTGCAAGATATTTACTATTGTTTAGCTATTACAGTCAAAAGAGTAAATGTATTTCTTGGAGACTGCTTGCCATTATAAATCCTTCATGCTGTACCTTAATTCATGCAGATGACAAGGTTTCCAACACTTTAAAGTGAGTTTTAATAAGAACAGTTTAAATAAAAACATTTTATTAATGAATAATAAAGTCTTACTATAAATTAGCAATTCTATGAGTCATTTTCCCACATTTAGCTATTGAAACCTCAGTAATAAAGCAAATTTGCCAGCATTATCTATAAAGCCACTATCCCATTTGGCAGGAAGTCAATATATAGATGACTAGATGGCTTTCTTTACCTAACATTTGACAAGTATGTATAGACACTTGTGGTTAGGGATAACTTAAATGTTCGGCAGTGCTTTTCTAGTATACTTATTGAGAAACCATTATGTCTGTCAATGCTTTTCTTCATTGATGAAAACAGGGACATGAGCATTGAGTTGCCTTCATTAATAAATCGATGTCTTTCCCAGTTGCTCTTCATTTGTCTCTCTATGTAGAAAGCTTATGGTGTAACAAGAAACCACCTACTGAGATTTGGATATATCATTATCAGTAATAACACAGCTGAGGAAAATGCAGTTTTGTGAATTCTCTAAAGTCTTTTCTGAAGCACTAACTTCATTATTGCAGCCTTCACATCCATGAGATGCGTACAAAAAATGATGTATATTATTACTGATTTACAGAGATAGGACAAGTCATTAAACTATATCCAAATACTTTGTTCCCTTTCTCAAAATCAAAATGTGCTTTTATCCCTATGCATTCCATTAGCTTGTCCAGTGATAAAGGAAAAAATATTCTGTCTTTTTTTTTTTTAAGAACTAACACACTAAGGTTCCTGTTATGATTTGTTTCTTTAGAGGTTCATTTATTAGTATTTGTTGAGATTAGTTATGAGGATCTGGAGCTTTATAAGGTATTTTACATGCCCTTCAAATGGTATTCAGTTAAATATTAATAACTGAGAATGTCAAATGCTATTCCTTAGTAAAATTTGTTTTCCAGACATTAACATATTAAACTAACCTTACAAGAAAGCAAAAGCACATTCCATATAATTTAAGTGACAAATTGTGCAGCTTACATATTGACTATCTGAAGCACATATTTAATGAATAACTGCCAATGCAATATCTCAGTGACTATTCAAGAATTAAAAATGCATAGAAAAAATAGACCTGTGAATAATTCATAAATTAAAAAAAAAAGTAAAACAGAAAACCAATGTGATTTGTGTTAGTTCAGAGAGATCAATCTGCTAAATGGAAAAAGGAATTAGAAAGGAAGATTTGGGAACTATCAGGAGACTAAAACAGGACTCAATATCAACAAGTGGCTTTAATGTAACTACTGTCATCTAGTGACATTACACAGTAAGTAATGACAGGAGAGAGTCAGATGACTGGATATTGATATTACATTTCCTTTAAGTGAGGAAAAACCTGGTCTACATACAAATAATTTCTGAAGTATCATTGCCACATTACATATCCACTCGGTCAGAAACATCTAGCTAAGGAAGTACCTGCATCCTTAGATAAGGATATACTTGCATCCAGTTGTTATCATCCATTCCAAGAAATTGTTCGTAAAGCCTGTTCAGGAGAGTGACTACACTGATATCCTACTGTAGAGTATGATAATGATGCATACTTTACAGACCCTGCACTAGCTGTGATGCCTCCCTCTCAGAGGTAAAATGAAAAATTGTGAAAAACCTCTCTCTCACCACTGGTATATAGAAGTGCTAATTCTGACACCTACTATTCTGATAGCACTGAAACAAATATTCTCATGAATATTTAAGTATTCAAAAGAAAACTGCTCTGTAGATCTGCCTATTTCCACCTGTATTTCAGTGTTAAACTTGGACAAACAAAATAAAAAGCAAGGAGTTTTCTATCTCTTATAACTGAATCCCTGAATTAAAACAATTTGCCCAATTTTTCCCCTGTTTTGCCTGTGCATTTATACCAAGCCTATTTAAAGGGTTCACATTCTATTTCTTGTTGATGCTTGTCTCTCTCAACACATAAAGCTATACAGCTATTATTTCTAAATATATTTTATTAGTGCACAACCTTAAATTCTATTTACACTGTGCTATCAATACTCTACTCTGATGAGAGATTTTTTTTTTTAATCTCTTCATGTATTTCTTTCTAGGGCTTTATAGAAGCTTCATAAACTTTAGCTCATCTCCAGCAACTCTGGAAGATAGCATGAGAGTGTGCCTTTTATATGTTCATACTCTGCATTAAGCCTGGGCTTGTATACTGGTTTGGCTAGCATAATTATTCACTGATGACACATATTTACATTATCTAGTGATGATCTCAGTTTGATTATGACTTTCCTATCCTTCTCTCTGTTCCCAGATCCTACGTCAGCCAAATAGAGGTCTGAAATTAAAGCTCAGGAAAGAAACCCTCCCAGCTGATAGCAAGAGGATAATACTTGTCCTACTCTCCTTATTGCCCTTCTCCTTCATTCTCCAAATGGGGATTCAGAAAGATCCTTCTCAGACTACCATGGAAAACTACTCATAAAGCAGAAAGTTAAAACATTCCTCTTACAAGCATCTGAACAGGTAATTCTGCAGGTAGCAGAAGGCTTCCCTTAAGGATGCTTCAAGGTCCAATGGGTAAATTAAGAATGTAATGCAAAATTCACAACCTAAGAAACAATTAAGAAGGCAAATTGTAACTACTTATATGATAACCTAGGAGTTAACCTGTTGCCATTGAGATAAGTGAAGACATGCGCTGGGTCATCTCTTCTTTGTTTTTATCTTCTCAAGCTATAGAGGACAAATCTACACAGGAAAACGTAGAGGAAATATCCTCTGCAGAGGAAAGATAGAACTATGGAAAGGAAATATGAAACACCTACATTAAAACAGAATTAAAAAACATAAGGAAATACTTCATCTAATAAGTTTAACAGGGCTGTTTTTCAATGTCAGAAAGACCCAGCACTTTTGGCAGATTGGCAAACTTAGAAGACAGAAATATCTTTGAAATTATGTAGAGATTGGTTTCTGCTTCTATTTCAACAAGTTTAAACTGCCTTTTCCATCATTATTCATTCTCGTAAATGATACTTGAGAAATACTAGAGTAGATTTAAGATTTCACCTAGGAAATATTTACATAACTTTACTGAGTGACTCTGTCAAATGATCAGAAGCATTAAAAGGTTTCCTTTCGTATGACCTTTCCATATCCACAAGCCTCAACCCATTTTTTGTGTTACATATGAAAACTCAGGTCAGCTTCAATGCATTTCATGGGACTTACAGTCTTAAATTATCTCAGTCAGCATACTCTTTCCTGACAGCTAAAGGAAATGGTCACGCACTAACTTCAGTGCAAATATTTTGTATTATTATTTTAATTCTCACCACAGCCCAAGTAAATGATAATCAGCAGGGATGCAGTAGACCATCTCCTCTTGACCTGTGACATTTCTTTTTCATACATCAAATGCTTCTCCAAGCACTACTGTACGGCTTTATGACTTCATAGGATTGCCTGAATTTAAGTTAAACCGTTCTGTGTCAGTCAAAAAAGCTTTAGAATGCAAACACTTTGTTGCAAAGGAGAGAGGTATTTTTGTCTAAACTGCTGTTTTCAATTTTTATTCTTTTCTTCTTTTTAACAGAGTTTATCTATAATTGGCAATTAACCTTCCAAATTCTTATGGGTTGACATTTTCTCTCCAATGGTGCTATCTCTAAAAGAGTTAAGAGTTAATCAGACACAGGAATAGCCTCTTTATGAGGCTATTGAAACCATTCACTGTGTGAGTAATTAAAACTTCTGATAATGCACCTATATTAAGACTGGTTCAGTGGAATGTCAGAAAGACATCAGGGTAGATGGGATCTTTTCCTCCAGTGGTTCACCTGCAGAGCTTGGATAAGTTCATTGACTTTCTCAGTCATTCTTTGTCTGCCTACTGGAGCATGCGGAAAAAGGACATTTTGAAACAAAGTCTGTTTGAATTTTAAAAACTAAAAAATGTTTCAATTAGCAAATGCTTTGGGGGACAAAAAAGCTCTCTTTCTTCTCTGAAAGAAGTAACTTGGAAAATCTATGAGCTTACAAAATATTTTGGTTCTGAAAAATGTCCAACAGCAAATATTTCATGCAGATTTTCAGTTCTAATATTCTCTACTCTCTAAATTTTTACTGAGAAACCTGAGAAACCTAGCGTTAATGTTGACTTTCATATGTATCTTAACCGTCTATTTGGCAACGAAACTGCATGAAAACAGGCAACGATTATTTCTTACCTGAGAGATTATTATGTCTTAAAAAAACCTTTTGTGTGTTCTATATCTAGTTGTCTCTATATCGACACTTAGATGATGATGCAAGACCAGATTTAGAGAGTCAAAATGTAAGAACTACCTAAGAAAATCCATTACTGTCATGACATCTCTTAATGACCAGACAGCAAGCAGAATATTTAAAACAATTAAATCACTACAGATGACTGGACATGAGGAAGGCTCTGTGTATAAATACAGTGAAAGATGTCTAATTCTTGCCTCTGTCTGCAATATATTACCCCACAGGACCTTGAAGTCTGGTTTCCTAAGGACTTGTTTTGTGGTTCACTGACTGTACCAAAGCTGCACTATGAACAAAGTTGTTACCAGATATTATAGTATGTGTGAGAGAAACATGATCTTACTGTGGAAAATGTTCCAGTATTCACCTCATTACATGCCCAAAAATCCATAAAGAGGGAAAATGACCATGCAGTGAACTCTGACTGGTGTTTATCCTACAGTTGAGGTATTTATTGTGTTTTGTTCTTTTTCCCACCCCTGTACTGATTCTCTATTGTCCAATGAAGGCTGAGGTCATGCTGAAGGTTTTGTCTTCTGTAAGTATTAAGAAGCTCTCTTCCCTCTTATTTTATGACAGGTACAGGAAAACAGTACTCTGGGATTGACAGCCCTGTTTAACACTGAACTGAAACAGATTAAGTGGTTCCATATTTAACTGTGTAAGTCTAAGAGAGTCATATGTGCAAACACAGAAATACATTCCATGTGTATCTTGAACTCTGTTTCCTTAGGAAGGCAGAAAAAATACTGCAGATGCTGAATGAAGTGATTGACAGCATATAAAGATTAACCAATTTAAGATGCAGAGAAGAAGAGAAATATTTATTTAATATTTAGCTCATTGGAGAGTTATCAACAACACAAAAAATACTTTACAGGCTCCCATCAGCACAGGTGAAAATATAGTTCGTTGTAAGACTATAATGCATTGATTTCACTTCCTGATTTAACAGTAGTGCTAGAGGAAAGAATCAGGCCCCACTATGAATTCCATCATATCCCATCTGACCATTAATTACAATACAAATTATGTCATTAAGACAGAAAGGGAAAGGACCCCCAAGGGCCAGTGCTGGGTCCAATGCTATTTAATGTATTCATCGATGACCTGGACAAAGGAAAAGAGTGTACCCTCAGCAAATTTGTGGATGATACATAACTGGGAGGAATGGCTGTGCTGCCATCCAGCATGACCTGGACAGGCTGGAGTGCTGGGAAGGGAAGAATTTAATGCAATTTAACAAGAGCAAGTATAAAGTACTGCATCTGGGGAAGAACAACCCCATGTATCAGTACAGACTTGGGGCTGATCTGTTGGAGAGCAGCTCTGGGGCAAAAGACCTAGGGGTCCTGGTGGACAAGAGGATGACCATGAGCCAACAATGTGCCCTCACAGCCAAGAAGGCCAATGGCATCCTAGGATGCATTAAGAAGAGTGTGGCCAGCAGATCGAGAGAGGTTATCCTCCCCTTCTACTCTGCGCTGGTGAGGAATACTATGTCCATTTCTGGGCCCCTCAGTTCAAGAAGGACAGGGAGCTACTGGAGAGAGTCCAGAGCAGGGCCACCAAGATTATTAAGGGAGTGGAGCACCTGCCCTATGAGGAGAGGCTGAGAGAGCTGTGTCTCTTTATCCCAGAGGAGACTAAGAGGGGACTTCATCAGGTCTACAAATATGTTAAGGGCGAGTGTCAGGATGACAGAGCTATACTCTTCTCAGTGTCATCCGGTGTTAGGACAAGAGGCAATGGGAGCAAGTTTGAGCATAGGAGGCTTAGTGTAAACACAAGGAAGTAACTATTTCACAGTGAGGGTGACAGAACACTGGAACAGGCTGCCCAGGGAAGTTGTGGAGTCTCCTTCTCTGGAGACATTCAAAACCCGTTTGGACTCATTCCTGTGTGACCTCATCTAGGTGATCCTGCTCTAGCAGGGGGATTGGACTAGATGATCTTTCTAGGTCCCTTCCAACCCCTAACATTCTATGATTCTATAGATGGCTTTCCAAATGAAACAGATTAAAAGGAAATACAATCAATGAATGGAACTATGCCACTTTGCACAGGAACTTGTTCATGCTCTTTACATAATCTCTGTGTTTTTAGCAGCAGGCCCTGCTGGGAATAGGGTTTGCTTTTACAGTTCATAACAAATGAAATGTCATTAGTCCCATCCTGTCAGCATGACTGATTAGTATCTCTGAACATTCTCTGCACTGCACACTGGGAATTATACATATTCATCTTCTGGCAATTATTTACCAAGCCCATACAACACAACTTCATAAACATTGGTCTCCTTTCCATCAGAAAGGTATCCCTTGCACATGGTAAGAGCATCTCTTGAATTAATCCTCCATAAACAAAAATTATTTATAATTATGCAAAATTGTAATTATGCCAAACTCCCTGCAAATCTGCACATGGGTGAAGACTGGCTCAGGATGTTCACTAGAGTGGAACTCCCTATACCACTATGATATGCTAATTGGACTCCTGAAAAGTTCAATGTTTCTTCTATATGCCAGCATTCATCTGCCAAGTAACAATTATGTGTCCCAGCAGGAAGAAAAATGCTACCAAACACAGCAAATACACGTATATATTCACATACAGCAAGAGAACAAAGATCATGAAGAGGAAAGAAGCCAAAGAATACGCAAATGAATGAAATAAGAAAAAACATTTTACAGAAATGTAGAGTTAGGGAAACAATGACTCTAAGGAAAAATGCTGACAGAAACCTCAGTGAATAAAGAGATTTTTGTATCCTGTATCACAGGGCCTATTATTTGGGAACAAGTAAAAAAGTGTTTGCCTCTACTTTATATAGTGCTTGAGTGGGTAGTGAACTTGGTGCATGACTTAAACTTTCATCAAGTCAGTGAATTTAATCAGGCTGCTAATAGCAGCAAAAAGGGCATTGCATTTTAACCCAAGATCAGATTTGATTTTCTGTAATGGCAGCTATTTCATTTTTGTCTGTACAGGTGATATGTAGTTGGCTTTGAGTAGCTTCTGTCATACATGCCTAAATCTAATCTCACGCCAATCTAATTTATTGTATCTCAAGAAAAATTATGTCCTTCATTTCACCATGTTTCTTCCTGTCACTTTCATCATTCACCGTCCTTGCATTGCTTCCCTAACTCACATTGGATCCTGTGGAAGTATTTCATACTTCATCTTCAAAACATCAAAGCACTTGAGCAGATGCACAAATGTAAGCACCAGAGTTGTCCCATGCCCTTCTGTGGTATTGCTCACCAGAAGAAAGTTGCACACGTGCCTGACTGAACAGATGGAGTTCTAACAAGTCAGGGAGGAACCTAACATGTTTGCAGCTATTAAGTGAGCTGTGTGTGTACAGGCCAACCTATCCAAGTAGCTACAGTTGGATCCAGAAAGACATCAATGACCAAAAAGTGTCATCATCTAAACCTTAGAAAAAAATAAACGAAAACGAAAACAAAGCTACTCTCTTTCAGAAGTAGCTCTTTTACAGCCTTATCCCCTAAAGACTTGTCTGCCTTTTCATTTCTGAGATGATATGGAAAAACAGTAATGTACTTATTAATCATTCAAGAGATTTTGCTGAGTGAGGAGCACATTGCTAAAAGATCAGAGAGTGCCAAAGGCAGCAAAGAAGCAGGCAAGGCTCTGCTTGATCTGTTCCTTACTTCCACCTCTTTGCACTAGCTTTACAATGGCAAATGTCCTGAAGAATTCAAATCCTTTGGCTCATTAACCTTTCCCTTTCCCAGCTTCTCCTTTCTTCCCCAAATTCCATGCCAAGGAGAACAGAACAGTTTTAACCTGTTGGATCTCTGCTTCATGTATCAAAGTTCACAACTAGCCCTTGAATTAAATTATCCCTTTGACTTCTTCAATGAAAGGACTGAAATGGATCATTGGTCAAAAATGTTTTCTTTGCATACAGTGACACCTAGTATAAATAGTCACAAAAAACAAAACCAAAGTTATTAATACTGATACTTGGAATTCATAGATTATTTTATACCCTTTGATTCTACGGCAAATTTTAATGAAGTCCCAATTAACTGCTGTAGTATCATCATGTGTAATTTATGGAGGTCCACAAATTAGGTGTACTTTTCAATGTGCTGTTGGAAAAGCTAGAAGCACATTGTAATTCTTAAGCCTTATTTCTCCTTCAGATGTCCCAGGCTGCTAAGCCTCAACAGAAACAACCACAGGCAGGCTATTTCAACATGCATGCAAAAGGTACTGTCAGCAAATTGGTAGAGGCACATAGGGTTTTCTACAATATGTTATTTACTCTGGAAGGTAACTTCTATTGGCTGATTTCCTCCATATGGAGAAGGTCAAATATGATCACAAAACACCTAAAAAAATCAATACTGATGAGAATTTACATCTAGGTAAAGTAAGTATTTCTGATAGACATACATAAATATTTAATTTAACCTCAGTAACAAAAAAATAACCAGGCGTTTTGTTTTCCATTTCTATCAATTGCCAAAAAAACAAAAGGGGGGTAAGAAAAAAAATGCAGTAGGTACTTGCTTCAGAAACTCCTTGTAGGAGAGCTATAAAAATATCGTCGCTCTTTTTATAAAAAAGCTTGTTATCAACAGTAAAGTGAAAGGTCTGGATTTGTTATTTTGGAAAAACTATAGAGAAAAAACCTGTTTACCTGCTTCTTAGTTCAAGATACCCACTGCATCTACTAGGTTTACTACAGACAAAATCTGTAAGTTCTTGTTTAAGTCAACGGACTTTTGCTGTCATGATTAAATAAATCTGACAGCTAAATCACTCCGAGATAGTAAATTTGTTGTAACTTTTAAAGAACCTGTGGCAACTCCTCCCGCCCTACAGTTAGCACAACTAATGCATCAGATGTTCAGCAGCTGCTGTGCGAAGCAAATTACATCCATCACATAAGACTTTGTCTTTTCCCTTATTATGCTCATAAAAGAGAAAGCAATATGCCACATCCTTACAGTGGGTAAAACAATGTGTCTCCTCTGAAGCAAAAGGTGTTCACACTGAATTGCATCATCTGAGAGCAGTAAACTTTGACTTTAAACTATGTTGACAGACAGTGTCATTCTGGGATGATTTGTTGTTGTTACTGGGTTCTAGGATTTTTTGGGGTTGGTTTTTTTTTCCCAATGGTGAAATTAGGTCATTATTCTCATTAGAATTTTACTTGGGTCTTCAGTCTTATTCTGAAGAGCCTGCAAACAGCTATCAGATCACTGCAGGTTTTGATCATCTTTCAGCTGGCTAGAGCAATGACCAAGCAGAAGGAAGCTCATCTGTTTTTTTGCCTCTGTGTTTCCATTGATCAGCTTCTACAAAGTTGTCACTGTTAAACTGATTTGCCCTTCTGGAATTGTTATGAAACTTTCAGGTTTATCGCTTTATAAATTCAAAGTCAGAAAACTAAGATCCATTATGGTTGATAAGAAGTTTTGCCTGGAACTTCTTAAGCCAAATGCTAAGGATTTACAGTTCAATGTAGTCTTTGTTTTCTAAAAGAGGGATTCTTGGAATTTGTAGGGGATTTCCACACTATTTTTTATTTCAGTCCATTCCTGTCATATGGGCATTCATTAACACTGCAGTCCTGTAAAGAAACAGAGATCATGCATAGTTCAGTAGCATTCTGAAAGGCCACAGGTAAGGTGAATTGCTCTTAAACAATGAGCGACTATTTCAGGTGATTAATCTACAGTTGATGACATAGTGTTCTATTTAACACCTAAATAACTGCTTAAAACTCGGTTCAAGTTAAAAGACAGTGATGTCTTAAGGTATTCATTATTATTTGTGAACCTCTAAGCAATACACCATGAACAAGTTTCTCTCTAATAAACCTGCCCTAATTAATTAGTACCTGTCATCTTTACTCCTGTCTTAACCCACTTCTGTAGTTTCTAGGAGAACAAACAAAAGCTCTGTAGGTAAGGAGTCACAGTATGGCATTCTCAGCACAGAAGTAAGCTTTCCAGATGAAACTAGGAAGTGCAGCAAGATGACTGGTGTAGTAATATTGCGTTAAGGTTATGATGTGGACATACACACAAGGGAAGGTGGCATTTTAAGCCTACAGCTTTTGTTCCTAAGGCAGCGTGTTGTCAACTTTTCAAAAGTAACATGGTCTTCAGAGCTGTGGAGTTCCTACAGATCCTGTAAAATTCAGCTTGAAACCTTTAGAATTAGGTGATAAATACAATATAAAGTTCTCCAGCAAATGAAGCTAAGATAATTCACATATTACACAGCTGCAAAACTTATTTAACCAACCTTTTATAATGTATTTCCTTTGGCATTTTAAGTTAACTGTCCAAGCACAACAAAAACTATTCTGAGGATTAAAATCTGTTATTTCATATAATAAACAAAACATTGGTGAGATTTATCACCACCTCCCCAAATTTCTAAATGAAATGATTACACAGCAGTTTCAAACCTGAACATAGTCATTAAATGATAACCACTAAATTCCCGATAATCCTTGAATTATAAAGTAGTGATTTTAAAAAATAATTGCATCATCACAATTAAACATACAATATATTCTTATGCTGCAGATTGTGAAAGAGATGAAGAAAGGCAATGTGACACACTCCAAACAACACTAAACTGGGCACAAATAAGGCAGGAATAGAAGTGATGTCACCTGTGCAGTAGCCTAGCATGCTCATCTACTAGGCTATCCTTCCTCTCTCTTCTATGTGCATATGCCAGTATTAGCTATGAAAAACAAAAACAAAACAGCTTTCATAAAGTCTTGAATGTCCTTTTATCTAATTAAGTAAGTCTCTACTTTGCTGCCATTGACACCAGGAATAATCCTATTAGAAATAATAGAGTTTAAAGAGTTGTTGTGAAGACACGAAATTCTTATGAAGGGCATTGGTAAACCTGTCCTGTCATCCTCTTTTAACCCTGTTCCTTCAACAGAACAACAGATCATTTCATGCTTAGAAAAGGATAATAGTGAAACAAGCAAAAGGTCTGTTTCACTTGGCATAACACTAAACCTTTGTAGTTTAGTACTGAAGAAGTCCTTCAAGATGGATGGAATGGCTGTTCTTGAATATACAGAAGGTATTTAGCAAAGATCACAATGCCTTTAGGAAAAGAAAAACTAATGAGCCAGTGTAAGTAAGGATCAGTTCAACATGCATGTTAAAAGTGTATGATTTGGGATGAGTTCTAGCTGGAACAATAGGAAGATATGCTTAGAATGGAACACTTTCCAAATTGGAGGACAGTATTATTCATACAGGGAAGTAACTTGCCTTCCTCTGAAATAACAAGAAACAGCCAGTGATGAAGGTAAAATTCCTTCATTTAAGATTACTGTCAGTGATGAAGGTAAGAATCCTTCATTAAGATTACTGCCAAATATTGTGTCCTCTGATTCTTAGTAGCATAAAGTACTTTAAACCAGAAAGCTCACTACTAGAGGAAAGAAGTTTCACATTTTCCTCATTTGTATTCAGGTGTTGAGGCCTCAAGAAGTATGAAAAGAAAGAGGAGTCGAATCCATTCAAATTAACTCAGCTAATGCATGTTGGACAGCCTTGGATTATTAAGAAGTGTTACTGTATTGTCTGTTCCCTCTTAACTGATGAGATTTCATAAAACCTAGGTTAAGAGCATTCTCAGTCTTTCCTCTCTCTTCTACATGAATGTCAACTTACAAAGCATCACATATGCATAACAAGGCATATAGAAAAATTGGATGAGACCAAGCTAATGTAAAAAGTCAGCAAACATGAGTTTTGCTATTTCCTTACTGGGAAATAATATGACAATTCTTTGCTAAGTACATTTTTGTACACTGAAGTTGATTTGTCCATTACTGAAGATGCATGTCCTAGAAAAATCATGCTTCTCATATTTTTTGTCTGTTTGGTATTGGTTGATGCCTGTAGATGATTCATAAGTGGCAAATATGAGCTTATGCTGATGTGCTTTGCACTTGGGGAACCTTTCAAACAGAAGACTCACATGGAAGATATTGTGGAGAACTTAGTGAAAACATCCACTCAGGGGGAAGAAGGTAAATTATAAACAGAACATGAAATAAAAGAAAGGCATGAAACAGTAGAAAAAATACTATAATCAGACATCTTGAGTAACAAAGTGCCCAGTCATCTCATCTTTAATGAAGACAAAATGGAATTTTAAAAAGCAAACAAACAGAAAAAACAACACCAAAACACAAATCATACATGTGACTAGAGATAATAGAATTTACATGTACAGATTTTCCTGTGACTTGACTGAATTCTCTAGAAAATGCTTACTGCTTTTGCACAACCTCAGAAGAAATCAGAGAAAACCTAATTCAAAATTGTAGCTCACCTGCATGATCTTCCCTTGTTCCTGAAGTGAAATATTATTCCACATGCCCAAGCTCATATTTCATTTCTTGCATTGTTGGAAGCTTTCCATCCTTCCCCTTTATCAACACACAGACCTAGCTAAAATTAGCCACAAGGGGCTGTTCTTCAAAGTCGAATGGAATGCTTTTCAGTAAAACTTTTTGACTCCCTCCTCGGGTTACTAGCATGTATGTATGCAAAATGTCTTATTTTGTATTTCTTAGTCTTTTTTCACTTCTTTTTCTCTAAGCCTTTAAGAATAGATCTCCAACATGCAGGCAGGCACATCCTAACATACAGGCTTGTGTATAGTGAATGCATATATACTTTATGAACTTCCTCAGTTATTTCAAGAAGAAAAAAACACCAAAGAAAAAAGCAAAGAAGATTATGTCAGGATCTTTAAATCACATCTTTTTAGTCACAGTACTTTGATAATACTTTGTTATATCCAATATTCAATAACTCCATGCTTCCTTCTTCTATAATTCTTTGGAATACATTAGTAAGCACGGAATTTATTCTGTGATATCATCGCAGAAAAACACTCTATCCTTAGATAAATGAAAAAACTTACTCCATTATTTGTCAATCACAATTCCCACTTCAAAATTTGTAAAAATATGTGGTGATTAAAAAAAAAGGGTCACCTTTTGAACAGTGACCACAGTGTAAACCTTGTTTATCACAGATCTTTTCATTCAAACAACATTCATATCATTAGTCAAGCTAAANAGAGAGGGTTTATTATTTATTTAAACACCATCATTCTTGTCTTCACAACACTCAATATGTACTTTTTAAAGATATTGAGTCACAGTCTTGGATATATAGGCTTTATTTAGTCACAAATTATCAAGACTACCAAAAGTATCTCTGAAAACTGCTTGACTTTTTCCGAAAGTCCTGAAATAAATTGTTTTTGGAGGAAGAGAATTGTTTAAACACTATGTCTCCAGCAACAGGAACCTCTGGGAAAGATCCACAGGCAATTAAAAACAAAAGGCAGCTACAAGAAGCATCAGCTACCTGTACAAGGCAGATGAATGGGATTGCCCTGGAGACAAGATGTCTGTGGTATTTAATCTCGTCACCTTCACATTAAGGCAAACCTTATGTTTTCAAATGCAGCAGAATGTTGTGTTTTACATGACATTCAGGATGGTGGACAAACAAAAGGAGTCTTGCCTGTAATAAAGGCTTAGTTTTGTCACTTAATATCATCCTTGTCAGAGTTAGTACATAAGCATTCACTTTAATGCTTACAAGCAAACATTAACATATTACCAAACTGGAGTATTCACTTGAAACCTAAACAAATAAAGCAAAACTGCAGCTTTTGTAAAGAAAGAGATGTCACTATGAGTCAGTCAAATGAATGATGTCAATACATACTGGTATGCATAAAACTCTAAGTATTTCACTGTTAGATCATTTTCACGTTACTGCCTGTATCCCAGGCTCAAGGGTCTGACAACACAGAGGAAGGCTATGAGGTAAATTCAATGTTACTGCCTGTATCCCAGGCTCAAGGGTCTGACAACACAGAGGAAGGCTATGAGGTAAATTCAATTTCTTTTGTTAACACTCAATATGAAAAGGATGTGTTTAATTCTAATTCAGTTGGGTGTACATCTTAAGAAATTAAAATCAGAAGTAAAATCTAGCCCATTGACCTACAAACTCATTGTCCGGGAAATGAGTTGGGAATAGAAATTGATTTTTATACCCCAAAAATTATTTTTCCATTCTTCATCAGGACTAACCTGAAGTCAATTCCTTTTTTGAAAAAGCAGACAAAATTACTGTTCAAGTTACTACTCAGTCTCCAGCACACTACAGAAGAGCCCAAATTTCTCAGACATCAGCTTTTTCATGATAAGAATGTTTTGTAGTCTCTCATCTTTACATATAACTGGAGGGGAAAATAAAATCTTTTTAGAAAATACTTATCTATTTTATCTATTTTTATCTAAAACTGTCTTCTGATTGTCTTCAAACTTCTTCATTTGGTCTGTTGAACTGCGTCTCATACACAATCAGATTTGATCTGGACTCATACAAAACCCGTTAATTTCAAAAACCAGCCTGTATAGCTGACTAGAAAATCAGCTCCAGACTGATCAAAAATTTATGCTAAAGTTTTGGAAAAAATCTACTAAGATTCTATCAGAATACAGTTGTTGTTTTTTTCCAATTCTGATTAGATTTGACATGCTCAGAGGTCAATCAATTCAATTCAGATCAAAGTATTGGTAATAGCTTTTACCCTACCAGTGCATCTCAAGTGGATACACAGACATATTGGCCTCCTCTCAGGGAGGCTTTGAATGAACCTGCTGCTTGTACATTATGCAAATGTGATCTCACTGTTTAAATTACCTATGGCGATCTTCAACCAACAGTGAATAAAATCTGGCAATTATATCATATTGATATGCACACTCAAGAGCAAGAGTTATTTTCAAAGGTTAATTATTTACTTAAGTCCTCTCTCTTCATCTTTCATATTCACACAAACCCAGTCTCTTTAACAAACACATGGAATAAGGGTTTTTTTAACCAGCAAAGTTACTCCATCAAAGAATAGGAAGGCTGTATTCCACAAACAGGTACCAAAATTCTCAAGATGACTGTTAGACATGCATGAAATATATTCAAAATAATGCATGCAGGAACGGTACTCCAATCTGCACATAGCCTAGTAATATAAGATATTGAAGTGATCTGATTTTTTAAATTATCAAATACTGTATCTATGAATACATGTCCAGTTTTGCATACACTTTTCTGACACTATTCTGAAACAGTGTTTAGAAAAGTGATGTCAGGAAAGCTGCTTTTTAGGAAACTAGAATTCAAAGATTTAATATTTGCTGTTTTCAGTCAAGGCTGTTGTTAGTCTTATGAATTAATGTTCTTGTGAGGGTTCTGTTTCTTAGCATGTAAAATCATAGAATGGTTTGGGTTGGAAGGAGGCTTTAAAGGTCACTCATTCAAGCCCACTGCAACAAGCAGAGACATCTTCAACTACATCAGGTTGCTCAAAGCCCCATTGAACCTTTCCTTGAATGTTTCCAGGGATGGGGCTTCTACCACCTCTCTGTGCACCCTGTTCTAGTGTTTCACTGCGTTCATTGTAAAAAAATTCTTTCTTATATGTAGTTTATGTCTACCCTCTTTTAGTTTAAAAGCATCACCCCTTGTAACCTGTTGCAACAGGCCCTGCTAAAAAGACTATCATCTTTCTTATAGCCCCCCTTTAATTGCTGGAAGGTCACTATAAGGTCTCTTCAGAGCTTTCTCTTTTCCAGTCCAAGCTACTCCAAATCTCTCAGCGCTTCCTCATAGGAGAGGTGTTCCATCCCTCTGACCATGTTTGTGGCCCTCTACTGAACCAGCTCCAATAGGTCTATGGCTTTTTTGTGCAAAGGACTATAGAACAGGACAGAGTAATCCAGGTGAGGTCTCACTGGAGCAGAATAGAAGCGGAGAATCACCTCCGTTGACCTGCTGGTTGTGCTGCTTTTGATGGATGCAGTTGGCCTTCTGGGCTGCAAGCATGCATTGTCAGCTCATGTCCAGCTTTTCACCCACCAGTATCCCCAACTCCTTCTCCACAAAGCTGCTTTCAATTCCTTCATCCCCCAGTCTCTATTGATATGGGGAGTTGCACAGACACAGGTGCAGGACATTGCATACATTTACATACAGGTCACAGAAGTGAATGAAATATGAAAGACAGTTTGAAGACAATGAAGGAGAAGGGAGGAAGTTCTGAAAGATTTTGGACCTATTTCCTTGATATACAGAGAACAGATTTACAAGAACTGTGCTTCTTATGGGGAGAATAAGCACGTAAACTGTACATACCTTCCTCAAGTTTCAGAGAAGGAAGAAAATAATAGGGTTTTAATTCCCAGGATCTAAGACAAAGCATGAAACCAGTCACAGTCTTTTTTACTTTTATTCCCAGAGGCTTACAAGAGTGAATGTCAGTAGTTTCAGGGGAAATAAATGCTTTTTCTTGAAATCTTTTGAATCCATTTCTATCCTTCCTATCTATTTCTATCCTTTCTATCCATCCTTTTCTATGATTTTACAACTTTTTCAATCTATTTGGGATAGCTCTTCAGGACTTTTTCTCCTGGCTCAGCATGATCCCAGTGTTCTTTAATATCTTTTTTTACCAATAATTTTCAAAGGAGAATAAATTTAAAATATCTTCTTCTCCTTACAAAGATGTTAACAAACTTATCTCAGGGATTCTGAAACTGAACTTCATGCTAGAATTTCAAAGGCAGGTGTAGTATTTAGACACTTCACTTTCATCGAAAGTCAATAGGAGTTAGTTACCTAAGAGCCATTTGAATGCCAATCCCAAAATATCCTTTTTCTGATCACACGTGTAATTTTTTTTTCCACATCATTAAGTTTAAACCTTGGAAGTATTACACATGGAGTATATATTTGTGTGCAAAAACTGTGTCTTATTTTTTAAATTTCATGCTGGAATTTGAAATGTTTTAATTATTTCTAGTAAGTACACCAAAATGTAAATAATTGCATTGATATTTTATAATTTTTTTCTGAAGTATCTCCTAATTTTTGTAAGGCAAATACAAATGAATCACATGGCTACTAATATTTCTACATCTGTGGTTGCCTTGGTGATACTGAAAGGACACTGTTGGTTTATAATCCACTTAGTGTCCACCTTAACACCTGAGTCCATTTCTGTGTGCTACTACTCAGTCAGTTGCATCCCAAACTGTATCAATACATGGGATTTTTTTCTGCCCTACATATAGAACTTTTCACTGTCTCTCTTAACTTTATGGATTTTCTGCTGGCATAATCCCCTAGTATCTCAAGATCCATCTGATCTGAAGCTGTGCTGTTTGTGTCAGCCACTCCCCCTAATATATCATGATTAGGAAATTTGTTGAGGAGCAATTTTTGTCACCACACAAGTCATTGATGAAGATGTTGAGACATAAGGGCCCCCTGGCTTGTTGCATTCATTATCAATCATCTACTGGACATGGAGTGCACTTTTTGCTATGGGGTATTTTCTGCTATTTACTATTTGTCTGTGTGGTCATTACATGTCTTGGCAAACTCACCAAATATCTTCCTTCTATTCTCACTATTTAAAACTGGTGGATACTGTCTAGACATCCAGCAGAAAGACGCTGGATATTACCCAATTTCTTGGAGGAATCTCTTCTTCCTTCTTAATAAATGTTTCCAGTTTTCTATTTATGGGCATGGAGGTTGGCAAGTAATACTTCTCTAAGAAATGTCTTTTTTTTTTTTTTTAAGAGACTAATTAGCTAGAAATTATGTAGAAAATCCAGGACAAAATAACTTTGCATCTCTCATATAATCAGCACTTGTTTTGACTCACCAAGACAAGTACCAAATACAAAAGTCTGAAAAGTTCTGAACTTCCTTAAAGTTAATTAAATGTGTTGATCAAATAAAATGCTAAATGTTATAATTTCCAGAAGCCTAATGAACTAAGCTGCATGAATGCAACCTAATTTGGCAGAGAAAGAAACTCTCTGAAGGGTGAAAAGCCCCCAGAATAACTGATTCTAACTGTAACTAGTGATCTTTTTGATCGTTTAACTATGAGTTATGTAGCTTATGAAGAAAAAAAGAAATAAATAGCCTTTAAAAGCTTGTTTTGTCTCCTGAGTAGTTGTATAGGGGAGACCTAAAAATGTGAACAGAATGGGTGCTTCAAGTGAGGATTTTAAAAAGCAATTAAGCCAATACTTGTTCATTTCTTCAAATAGACAGGGCACCGACTATACAGAGGCTTCATTATTTAGTGTCTCAAGATCAAAGTCAGAATTAGAAGGGCACTCAATTCACCCTATAATGGCACTTGCAAGTACTAAGGAAACCCTTACTACCAAAACAGATCTTGGTGCCAGAGGACTAGATGAGAACTGTCTCTGAACTTCAGTAACTATGGTAAAAGGCTATAAGGGCTTTATTAAGAGGCCTTTAGCATAAAGAAGTAAAATAAAATATGTCTGAAAAGTCTATTATGATGATGGATTCTTGAAATATTGCAACCTCTGAATTTGCAAATCAGAAAAAGTCTACCTGAATAAATTACTAATTATTGGCTTCCACAGAATGAAATAAAACTAAAGAAGATCTAGGTTCTGTTATCACAACCTTTAAAATTCAAGGATTCAAGCTTTTAATCATAAAAATAAAGGAAAGAAACTTCTTTGGTAAAACTGAAGGTCAATTACATAAGAATCTAAATGTAAGCAACATGGCTTTAAGAATCTAGATTGCAACAGCATTTTAGGGCCATATCTGCACAAGCAAACTTATAATTCAGAACTAGAGCTTAACTTCCCTTGGATCAAATACTGATTTCTGTAATCAAGATGTGCAAATACTCGTGCATGTATTTTGAGTCCAGTGACATTGTGACTTTCCCTGTTTCAGTAATACGCTTCCCCTTTCCACACACCCTCACAGTAATTGGCTGACAATTTCATCTTTTGAGCTTTAAAAGCTGGGGCAAATTGAATATAGTCAAAATAGAATTACTGTTTTAAAATGATCATAAGCAAATCACAGAAAATTAGCTAAGAACCTTGATGCAGGAAATGGGCTGTATTAGTCATGCCATTGGCAAGCACAATCAGCCACAGCCTGTGTCAGGTCCATGCCCAAGGCCCTTGCAAGCAATCTGGCATTTTCTTTCTTGGAAATAGAGTGGTAGCAGTCTGATTGACTTTATATGAATAAAATAAAGTCAGGAATGCTGATATTTCTGACATAAATCTTACTTTCTTTTTATATTAACAGGGCACTAGGTACCATAATTCATATCTTACCTGCTCTGGGCTAACACTGCTAGAAGAACAATGCTCAAGAACAAGCAGTGGCTGATGTGATACGAAGAAGGCCAGGAAAATACAGTGTGTGACTATTTTAGTTATGTAACTGAAGTAATACTAAGTGGTCAGATAATATAGTCAAAAGTAAGGTAGTTGCAGTCTCACAGTAGAATAACGTGGTTATGTAAGACATCTGTGGGATTGTATAGAGAATAAGAAAACATCAAATATTGCTTTAAAAGTCATTACACTTTAACCAAATAGAGCAATGTTCATGGCCACAATTTGCATATATGCTTGATAAAAGGACAAGATAACACATGAAACAAATGCATCATTGATAAATGGTATCTATCAGAAGAATAGCTAGAAAGAAGAGACTGGTTCCTGAAAATCGTAAAAACAGCCTAGGAAGCAGTGAGCAGGGAGATACAAAGCCTGCAGCTCCAGGTGGAGATGAGGCTGCAAGGGGCAAAAAAAAAGAAAAAGAGGGCTGCACCAAGAATTCTTTCCTCACATTTGCATCCTCAAGGGATATAGAAAGTGATCTCAGGCTAAATTTCAGCCTAATCTAAGTTTTAGCATTATGGTTAGCTTCCAAGTTAGGCATAGCAGAGAGAGACAAAGCCTAGGATCCAGGTATAGAGACTGAAAAAGGGATGCCAGAAGAAGGGTGAGCTATATCAGGAACACTCTCTGACAACTTCTTCCTCTAGGTTACAGAAGAGAGCTTTAGACTAAGCCTCAGCTCACCTAAGTCTTGGGCTTATCATTAGCATTAGTTGAAAGACAAAAAACCTAAAGCTGTAGATGTGTTGTGGTTGCAAGACAGCCGCCAAAGGAAAGATTAGACTGCATCAAGAATTCTTCCCAACAACGTCTTCTAGGCAATGGCTTGTATTGTGGCTTAAGTCTCAGCCCATAGCTAAGTCTGGAATAAAGTTTAGGGTTAGGAGAGAGAAAAAATCTTGATTTCCAGGTGGAGTGGTACTGCAAAGGGGATGTTAGAGAGGTAGGTAGCATGAAATTCTCCGCTGACAACTTGCTTCTGTAGAAAATCACTCAGGTTAGTTTTAGAGTTAGATTTAGAGCTAGGAGCAAGACCAATCTAGAGATTCAGGTGAAGCAGAGCTGGAAAGGTGCTGGCACAAACCCTAACCTGGCTTGACTTTCAACCTGCCTCTTCACTGTCGATTTTCTGGGACTTCACCATACTGTTTCTAACACTGGCTTTCATCACCAGGTGAGTGTTTCCACTGGTGTATTGTGGGTCTGGGCCTCACCTGGCAATGCTATTGCCTCTGCATGCCTTGTTATCACACCTGGTTTCTAGCTCCCTTTAACTTAATTAGCTGCTGCTCAGTGCAGCTACATAAGCATTGTGATGTTTAGCTCAAGGCCAAAAACAAGGACTTGATGAATAAGTTCTTTTCAAATACATTTTTCAGCATTTGTTGTGGAACCCATTCCCTCCTTTGGAAGTTCTTTGCATCCCTACTCTACTTGGAGCAGGAGGGTTTTTTTCTGTCTCCCAGTATTGCCCTCAGGCATGCAGCTGCAGCCTCAAGTTGCAGTTACGGCTGCTGGACCACACTGGGAATTTGCCCTTGGGACCAAAAGACAGTTTGGACACATTAATCCACTTCTTGGATAGTTAGGACATACTAAGCAGTTCTATCCCAGTCATGGCTGAAAATATTGGCCTCCTGCCAAAAAGACAGGTAGCAAACCAACCACTGAGGCTTCTCAAAGCACATTGAAGTGTTAGCAGACTCACTGAAGGAAGAGTCTCCTTTCTCCTTTTCTCCTCATTTCTCATTAAAACCTAAGAAGTAGAACAGTAAAGGAAAGTCATATAGTGTTAAGCTTAAACAAAAAATGGGGAAGAACCCAGGAGCAAATAATTTGTGAGTTTGCTTGAGGTGTCCAGTGACAGATGGGATGTTTATGTTTATCAGGGTAGGGCAGGCCTTGTGTCCTGAATATCGATCCCCTCTTAGCTGAGAATTAAGTGTGCCATAAATCCACAGCTTCTCTTGCTTCTGCATGCTCAGCAAAGACAGATTGAGGAGAGTAAGAAAGAGTGAACAGGAGAGTTGGAGCTTGTAAAGAGAACAGAGCACCTGAATTTAAAGACCTGCTTGGAAATAATTTCAAGCAGGTTCTCCATCCTTCCCTCTAAACATTTTAAGTGTGTTAATGTAGTAACTGACAGCAGGGAAAGAGTAGAATGTTCCCAAGGCACATAAGACAAACCATTCACATTACAGAAGAAACAGAAGTAGAAAAGGTGCTGTACCATGCATTTAAATGGCCTTTCTGTTGCTGCTTCCTGTTAACGTTCTTACACTTTATTTCTTTTATTTTTTTTCTCTCTCCAGCCTTCAACTTATCTAAGTAAGATGCCTTTCAGACCAATATGTGGTTTACATCAAAGCCTTTATAGATGTTAGTTTTAGTCTCCCTTTGCAAATGTTTTCAGGTAGGAGAAGTTTTCTTTTAATATGGGGCACTGCTGTGTATTTTTTTTCTAGAGAAATTTGGTAAAAGAGGCAATATATGTGTGAAATTAATGGACTTTTGATCTCTTTGTGACATGTTATTATCTATGCTGTGGGTATGCACGCATTTGTATTTGCATTTGAGTTCTTCCAATCAACTAGCTGAATATCATGATAACTAAATATGTTCACAGGAAAATAATCCACATTTAAGGGTTAGAGGAAGATTTTTGAAGCTGAAAAATCAAAATGTTTTATCTTGGGGTCCACACCCAAGCAGGGTCCTGCACCTGTGTCGGAAAAATCCCCACTATCAATAAGGCTGGGGGATAAGAAGATAGAGAGAAGCCCTGCAGAAAAGGAGTTGGGGATGCTGGTGGATGAGAAGCTGGACATGAACAAACAGTGCACGCTGGCAGCCCAGAAAGCCAGTCGCATCCTGGGCTGCATCAAGAGAAGCGTGGCCAGCAGATTGAGAGAGGTGATTCTGCCACTTTACTCTGCTCTGGTGAGACCTCATCTGGAATATTGTGTCCATCTCTGGAGCCCTCAATACAGAAAGGACATGGAGCTGACGGAGCGGGTCCAGAGGAGGGCCATGAGAATGATCACAGTATGACAGTATCACAGTATGTCAGGGGTTGGAAGGGACCTAGAAAGATCATTTAGTCCAACCCCCCTGCCAGAGCAGGATCACCTAGATGAGCTCACACAGGAATGTGTCCAGGTGGCTCTTGAATGTCTCCACAGCCCTCCTGGGCAGCCTGTTCCAGTGCTCTGTCACCCTTACTGTAAAGTTTCTCCT
>VWZO01020178.1:380082-390481 GCA_013396975.1 Bucco capensis
ATCCCTGGAGGCATTCAAGGTGAGGCTTGCCAGGGCTCTGAGCAACCTGATCTAGTTGGGGATTTCCCTGCCCACTGCAGGGAGGTTGGACTAGATGACCTCCAAACGTCTCTTCCAACCCAAACCATTCTGTGATTCTGTGATAATTTAATACGATAATTTTGTTCTAAGCTAATGAGAAATTCACTTTGAGAAGTGACAGAAAGATTTTTCAGAAAACTCACGTTTTAAAAAAGAAGATAGAAATAGACTGTGTAACAGAATTGAACAGATACCTGAGCTGCAAATACAGAAAAACAAAGGTCCTGTCATTTTTAAACAACCAATTGGCAAGCTGCTAACATAAATCACTCACTGAGGAACATCATCTGATTCCAACTAAATAAAAACTGTGAAAAACTCAAACACACACACAGAAAAAACCTGCAAACGCAATAGAAGTGTTTTGGGTGTAAACCAACTTCCAATCCACAGCTAATGCAGGATAAAGCTGTCCAACACTTGTTTTCTCTGTGCCAGTCTAACCCTGTCTTTCTCAAGATTTTTCAAATGAGCCAGTGGTGGAAGCACTCCTGTCAAGGGTTAGGGCTGGGCCAGCCGCTAGCCAAATGACTGACACTCTCTATTACTCCTTGTTTTTCCCCATGGAAAGGGAAAATGAATACAAGAGAGACACTTGTGGATTGGAAAAGAAAACTAAAACTACTTTAATGAAAATATCAATAACATGAAATATATATGCAAATATATAGAAGAACAATTGAGTCCATCCCCCTCTGATGGCAAGGACATCACTGTCACCACTGATGATGTGGCAGAAGTCCCAGAGTGAACTCAGCAGCAGATGGGAACCAGATTAAGGGGCTGAATCCTGGAACTGCATTCAGAAACTCATGAGTTGGGATAGAAGGCAGAACAGAGTCCTCCTCAAACACTGGCTGTTGACGAAGAGACCTTGACCCTCATGATCCCTCAGCTTTACACTGAATATGACTTACACGAATGGAACACCTAGTTGGTCAATTTAGGGTCACCTGTCCCATCTGGTCCTCCCTGAAAGTGCAGTCTTTTACTCTGCACCCTCCAAATTATCAAAATGATCATTTCATTCAGAGTATTAAATATGTAACATAAAACAAAAACAAAAGCTAGAATTTCATTTCCAAACTGTATAAACATGCCAAAAAGAATTCTGAGGAACAGAGAGGGTGGGAAAGGAGGAAAGGAGAAGTCATTTTGGCTAGTAAATTAAAAGAAATGTTATACACTGAATAAGTATGGTAAGTAGGATAATGGGAGATGCTGTAACGTATTGGCAGTCTAATATAATTTTGAGAAAAAAGAATATACTAATAAAGTTAATGTTGAAGAAAATCAAGAGGTCTAGCAGCCACAGTGCCTCTCTCATGGACCAAAAGTTTTAGCATCTTCTAGAGAAAAAGAGTATAAAGAACTGACTCTGCTTTTCAAAATATCCCATAAATAATAGGTAAATCCTAGGAAAATGCTTTAAAGTCTTTCAAGAGCTGGGCTAGAGGAAATCTTTTCTTGACATGACAAACATGGTGTTTTCCAGAGTATTTCCAAGCTCCCCTTTCTGTTTGTTTCAAACAGTTCCTCCTATCTCAATATCAGTAGCTAATCAAAGTTTCCTAATGCAGTAAGAGTCTAGTTTTTCTAGGAAAATATTTGGAGAAAATATAAAATGAAAATGCAGTGATTTTCATTTCTAAGGAACCAGAGATTGACATATATTCATGGATTTTATTTATTTATTTATTTATTGTAACAGCACTTAATGTATTCATTGGTTGGTTGCATGAAAATTCTCCTGGCTCCAGTACTTTTAAAAGATGTTCCTTCTTATTGATTTCCTGCAGTCAGCTAGAAGACTAATTCTGTGATTCCTAATAATAAACACAGTGAGGAAACTTGGGCAATAAATGTGTTTATTATGTTGTAGCATGAGGAATGAGAGTAAAAGTATCTCAATTCAATCATAAGTGTATTCCCAACACAACAGCTATGGTAAATCCAGAGATGGAATGAAAGATTAATTCATGGAGAGAGATGGCAGTTTGGCAGCAGCATGTTACTGTCAGATTGTTATTTCTGCAATAATATTTTTTCTTTATGCTTCTGCACACAGGTTTGTATTTGCATAAATTTTCTGCAAGGCAAACGGACTCCCTGTTCTTCTATCTATGAATTTACCAGAGATTTCCTCTCATACAAGATTAATACTGGTAATAATAATAACAATGATAATAATAATCCATTAAATTTATATTACCCCTTTCATACAGAAAGTTCCCAAGATACCTTTCACCACCATTGTGGAATGGTTTAGAAAATTAATATGTCTTTTTGCATAGAAACACAGAATAATTTAAATTGGAATAGGCCTCTGGAGATTGCCTAGTCCAAATCACTGCTCAAAACAGATCTAACAAATCAAGGTCTTATCAGTCAGATCTTTAACATCTCTAGGGTCAGAGAGTCAGTCTGCAGCATTTCTAGGCAATTTTTGCTCCAGTTTCCCAAGGAGGTACCAGCTTGAAGCTTTCCCCACTACAGCAGCTACCTTACACTGCCTGTGTGGCCAGGGTCTCCAGCATTCCTCCTTCATCCTCAGGGCTAAGGCACACGAGAACTTTTTGGTGCCCTGTGACTGTGGAAACCATCTCTGGATGGCCCTGTGCATCCAGGATCAATGGATATTATGCAGATTTTGCAGTGGCTATGGGAGGTCAGATGACACTTTATGCAGGTTCTCATCTAGGAAGGTTAAAATCTAGATTTACTGTACCATTAATAACAGCCTAGGTTTCATGGGGAAAAATGTCTTAACTAAAAGAGCCATGTTGCAGAATTGCTTATAGTGATTATACCACTTAATTTAGCTCAAATTCTAGCTCTCTTATACCTGGTGTGGAAAAAGGGTTTGATCCACATTTCCACACAAACAAGCTGAATACATTACCTTCAAACACATTTGTTATTGTGAAACAGGTTTTTTGTCTCTACTAGAGTTGTTTCATTTTGTATAAATATTAATTGAGCCCAAGAGAGTAAGAAAAGAAGGGTACAAAATTGGCCATATATCCTAGTGATTATAGTACCAGAAATTATTGGAAACTTATGGTTCAAACCTTTGTTTCAGAAGTCATTTAATTATTCCATGTGAAGTGCAAACATTTCAGTGTTTGCTGGAAATTTCTAGCTAGTTCTCAATTAGATTGCTATTTCTGCGCTCTATAGTATAATAGCATTCTCTGAGTTTAAAAAACATGCTTTTTTTTAAAAAATAACACCCTTATTTACATTGCTTATAATGTAGAGCAGTAGCATATCATAAGTTCTTTAAAATCTATTTGTCTCTGATATTACTGTTTATAATGCAAAAGTATCTATGGGAGGGAAGATGTCTGGCATGTAAGGATTCAACAATCTTTTGGAGATGCATATTCAGCCCCTGGAATTGTCAAGTCCCTGCCTCAATGTGCTTATGATCTCAGAAGTGTAATCTTAAAATCATATTGCTCATTTAGACTGTGTACAGGTACATTATGATAAAATCAAGTCAAATGAGGACATCATGGAAACAATTCCAGATTAGCAAGTGGGAAATACTCCATTGTGTGTAAAATCCTGTTTCTCTAGAAGGATTTAGGGACTATGAGACACAAATCGTAACCTTCCTCAATAGCAGTAGGTTTCTACAATAATTCTTTCATATAAAAAGACTTTCCCTCTCAGCCCAGGAAGTGAGGGACTGGGTTCAGATCTACTGGAAGAGTAGATTTAAACGGGGTTCAGATCTGCTGGAAGAGTAGATTTAAACTGGATATTAGAAAGAAGTTCCTCACCACAAGGGTGCTGGAACACTGGAACAGGTTGCCCAGGGAGGTGGTTGGGGCTCCCTCCCTGGAGGCATTCAAGGTGAGGCTTGGCAGGGCTCTGAGCAACCTGATCTAGTTGGGGATGTCCCTGCCCAGTGCAGGCGGGTTGGACTAGATGACTTCCAGACGTCTCTTCCAACCCTAACCATTCTGTGATTCTACTTCACAACTCTGTCCCCAGCTTTCATCTCTTTCTGACCTAGAACCTCTACACTTTTACCTGAGAGGAGATTAATTTTCTGGATTACAATTTCTGACACCCTAGCACTGGATTTTCTTCCCACATCTAAATAAAATGAAATGTAATAATTTGTTATGGAAAAGAGCTAGGAGAAGCACTACTGCATGCCATAGTTACATATTTTACCCCTACCTGCTTCAAAAAAAGCCAGACTTCTGCTGCACCAGAAATCCCATACTCAACTCCCTGCTCTTAGAGTCAGGATACTTTACTTGTTCAGTGCACTGTTGAAAGTCCAAGACTTATGTCTGTTTTTTACATAGTGTTCTAGCAAGGAATTCAAAATTACAGGCATTATTAGAAAAACTTTATTTGCACAGGATTCCAAGAACAATGGAAGCGATCCCTTCCCCTAAGACTCTGTCCTGAAAACGATAAACACAGGGCTACCCTATTCAGAGCTGCTCAGGCTACGTCAGTTGTGAACATCTACAGACACACAATTCCAGGTTTATAAGGCTTTTGGATAGTGCTTTATGAGCTATACTTTTGTTAGGTTTTGTGTGACACAGAAACGTTTTAAATTGGTTTGAAGTCTGTAAAAATGTGCTTATACAACACACACGTCTCAGGCTAAATTTGCTCTTTTCACTGAAATCATTATTTCTAATTCCTCAGCTTTGAATTCATTGTTGGTTTTCTTCCAGGACTGCATTCTTCCATTATAGACTGGTGATAATAACGCTTGGTATTTATAGAGCACTTCATATTCTCAAATCTCTGTGTAAGCATTCATTATTTCATCACTATAAATAAAATAATTCAGTCCTATTTTAGGAGAGTGAAATGGAAGACATTGAAATATGGAGGACTTCAGTCTCAAAACAAGTCAGTGACAACAGAAATAGGGTAAAAATCAGAAACCTCTGACTTCTGGGATCATAGTAACTACCAATTAATAGCACTTTTCAAAAAATTTTCTAAAATTAATCAAAGCAAAAAGCTCTAAACAGCAAACAACTTACAAAGGCCAACATATGTCACAGACTAAACCACAGAATTATTGTAGAGAGCTCAGCATAATAATGAACTTGGAAAGTTTGTGACATTTATTTCAGATAAAGGTGAAAATAAAAGTTATGATTCTGAAAGACATTCATTCAGTACTGGTTTGAGTCACATTTTTGAGAAATAATTTCATTAAATAATTTCATTACATTTTTCCAGAACTAAGGACTTTTTTTCCAAATTAATCAATTTATTTACTTTGTCTTCCCATCTTTTTTTCCCAGTTCTAGAGAAAATATTATTTCACATGGCATCAGATCACTAGACTAATTTTTACCCAGTCTGTTGCCTGCAGTAGTATTAGCCAACTGGAAAAACTGCCTGAAAAACTGGAAAAATACAAAATATAAACAGCTAATTTTGAATTGTTTTCTGAGAAAGATGTATGTGTGCAGAGGTCATTTCAAACAGTAGATTTTCACAAAATAAAATCAATCTGTTAATATTTCATGTAAGGGAATGGAGTTGAATCTGAGCATCACAAAACACTCAGAAAATTAGGCAATAAATATGGAAATTTAAATGCTACCGCCTTCTCTCTGTCTTCCCCATCAGAAGACAACAAGATACTAGAAGGTGGTTAACCCTCTGAAAGTCAAAAATCTTTAGAAAAGATGCCAACAATTACAAATAACCACATTACCATATCTTAACACATTACCTTTTCTGAGCTGAGTCTTCCTAATTGCTTCCTTACACAAGCCTTCACTTCTGCAATTGCAGAGTAATTTACTTCACGTTTTCAGTGGGCTGGAAGCAGAAAGATAAAATGGTCTAGCTGAAGTGCTGAATCCTTCATAACTGTAGCCTATTTGCAAGCAAGCAACTGTGCTGTAAGGACCCTGAGCACATCCTCTTCCATCTGGGGTTTGCCTTTCTGAGCTCAGAGCCAGCCTAGGCACAGTGCAGTTGGGGAGCCCCTCCTTCACCTGGTGACAAGGGGAGAGGCTCCCAGACAGCTCTGGGGGGAGGCTTTAGTAAGGGCTGACCTACAGGAGCTGATTCCAGACAGAAGCTCTTGCACTTGGCCTTTGCCTTAGCTACAGCTCCCATCACAGGAAAGCCTGTTCCAGGATGTGGACACTCTGATACAGGCCCCAACTCACAGACAGACCTTCCAGCTGGATGTTAGTTGTCCTTGTCATCATGAACTCACCTGATGCCTTGGGCTGGGATGTCCTTTCTATTTGTACAGTAAATGGTATAATAGAGCTCTAAATTTTTGAGTACAGCACTTTATGATGTTTTGAAACACATCGGACAGTAAGATGTGATCCAGAAAGACTTCCAATAGATTTAACTTTGTGCTACTGGTCAAGAGTGAAATGCAAACATTTTCAGCACTGAAACAGAGAAAGAACTCAATTTATTCCAAGCATCAGTTCATTCCTAAAGTCATTAGCTAACAGAAGGTTTGTTCTTGGCCTTCAGTTGTTGTTCTGGAAAGGCTCATGTTACTCTTTCACAGATGCCATGTTTTTTGGCTGTATGAAAGTTTCAGGTGCCTTGAATGTTCCTAGAAGGCTCTATGTGTCATTTGAATGCCTGAAATACTCCTAGAAAGCTAGAGGTAAACAACTAAAAGAAGCCCAAATGAAACAAAGCACACTAGACTACTCTCATAGAATTTGCTTCATTTCAGTATTGTCAATTGTTTCACTTACCTGCAGTTCAGTGCCAGTGTGGACACAGGAATACATGATCCATATAGTCAGCAGCTCTGATTTTCATTTTGACTATGTGAACACATCTAATAAAATGGCATAGGGTGCAATTCACTATAGCACTGTCAAAAAAGTTTTGGTCTTAACACATATATGATCAATTACCTTTCAGCATTCCCTATACTTCATACAGAGTGTACATCCGTACATCTAAGTCACGTGATTTTGTTCCCATCTCTGATGATTTAAGTAATAAAATGGCAAATAATAAATATTCATGTTTATTGCTGAATATGGAATTACTGTTGCTTTCCATACATCAGAGTGAGCAAATATCCACTTGATGAATATTTCTAATCATCATCACAAAGCAGATGTGAACATAGCTGAATTGAATAGTAGTTCAGAGGAAAAGAGGTTTGAATGGATTGTGTTGTGTATTTGAGAGCTTCTTCCTCTCCCCACTTCCAAAAAATGATCCCTACAAAGTTTAATATGGTCTGCTGCAGAATCTCTAGAAGAAAGCCCACAATGGTAAGGCATATTATTAGCAGTATTTGGAATTTTCAGGTCAGTTCTGCATTTGCAACGTTCATAGAAATACCTGTCTCTCCTGTATTATGACATATCACAATCCCCCAGGTGTTTTAACTTTGAAGAAAATTCCAAGCAAAATGAGCAGCACAACAGCAGAGAAGGTGGGCAGCTTCAAAGGTAAAATGTCTGTCTGGTGGTTTGAAGGCCTCTGTAGAGCACAGGTTCACAGACCTACATCAGGTGTTAGTCTCAGTTTAGCTTCTGATGGACTGCAGTGCACTGTGCAAGATGATTGCTATGCTATTTGACACTCATCTGGGACATTCTGCAAAAAGAAAGGGACTGAAAACCGAAATTAGCTTTCAACCCTAGAGAAATTTGCCAGTATAGAAAATAGCCATCTATATTCCTGTGCCCCTGGCTTTCATGGAAGACTCCTGCGTGACTTCTCACTACCATAAAGGCTTTCTGAGAGCTACACAGTGAGACTACTCAGACATGTGTCTGAACGTTCAGTGTTGAAATCCTGTGACATGGAGGAAATCTGAGGGTCAGGCAGGCTTCTATTAGAAAATAACTGATTGATTACCTTGCTAGAAATTTGTACCACTTATGAAACTTAAACAAATACTATGATTACTGTTCTGAGGAGCTTTGGTTGCTTGTGTCTGCTCCCCTGCAGCTGCAACTGGTGCTTGCAATGACTGTATCTGTCTGTACAAGCATTCTTCAGCCACCATCTTTCATCTATGGTTGCCCTGGAGCAGGGCAGATGAATTCTCAAAGAGGAATATCCCCTCAGACACTCACCTCAGCAGGAATAACAAATCATTGATTAACTTGGACACTAGCTTCATCAACTAAGCATTAATGCCTTGCTATTGCATTTCAACTGGAAGCCAGTATCTAATAACTGAAGAGATGGCTGGAGTATCTCAGGCACAGTCTGAAAATCACTTGAGGTTTCTTGTGGCCCCTGGTGTGATAACTGTGCCGACAGCAGAGGGAGCATTAAACTCATTGCCTACGGTAAAGTGTGGGGAGTGATACCCATGTTCCTATAATCCTTGTATGGGTAGGATGAGCTCATTAGCCTTCTGGCAGTCATCCTAGGAGAGGGACAACTCTGATTCCAAACCCGGGCAGATGGAGCTCGTTTAACCCTGTAAGGCCTTCCATCTAGGAGCTTAAACCGCCGTCCTAAGGAGTTAGCTGCCAGAGTCCAAGCTTGCTAGGCCCTGACAGATGACCCTTAGGACTAAAGGGTGGGTCCAGCTCTGCGCATGCTTTCCCTGGATCTTCGTTCACGAAGCCTAACCACGACGACGATGACAGCTGGAGCATCTGCTGAACCCTGTCTCTTGTCTGTAAATGGCATGATAAGTGATTCATGTATGTCAGTCTGGCGAGCAGGGGAGATTAATTCCAGCTCTGCCATTTGGTTTTCGGCTGAGCCACACTGGGAATGCTCACACAGCCTAGAGCAGCTGCGAGGGGCAGTTTCTTTGTACCCTGCCAAAGACTGAAGCCTTGGTCCTCTCCCTTTGCATTCACATATCTGAAGAAACAAATTCAGTTTCATGATGATAGCTCCCACCCAGGCCATCTTTTATGCTGCCTAAATATGTTTAGTTTTGATTTAAGTAGATTTAAAAACATAGATGAAAGTAAGATTTTTTGGCTGCTAACATTATCTCAGAATCCAAATAAACTGCCTGTGTAGATATATTCTTGGAGAGCACAACTAAAACAAGTCACTTTCACCCCAGGAGCTTTTTAATAAACTGACTTTCTCTGTATGGCATATCATGAGGTAGCTTTCAGTGTTTGTGGCTATGCCAAGTGAAAGATTATTCTGAAGAGCGTGTTTCTTCTCTTGGGAATAGGGAAGATATTCTTCCAGCTACAGGAGGGGAAATGTCATTTTCTCTTCCACTAAAATATGGAAACCTTCTTCTCTTAAGTAAGTGTTAGCCAGGATATTCTGAATGGCTGCAGTAGCATACCAATAAGATGTTGTATTAGGTCACATATCAAACTTTTCTAAGAATATTCTGGAAAGGGCTAGTATGCCCACAAAGCCTTACATACATGCGTACCCAAAGAATAATAACTAACAGTTTTTAACCAAATCTATCATTATTTTGAACCAAACAAACAAAACTTAGGCTGTTTTTAACTGTCTCATCTTCTAATAATATCTTTCACAGGAGTTGTTGTACTACTGTTTCTTGACCATGAAAAGTCTCCACGCCAGGATTCCATGTTATTTCTGTGCAAAATTTACTTCTTGAAGTAAGAACGTCAAAATCTAACTCTCTAGTTAGGTTTTAATAACTGCTCATCATTTCAGAGCAAGAACTGATTGCACATATGGAGAGTTGAAAGAAACTAAGGACATATTTTGACCCATGCACTTAAGCCAAACACAGTAACAGAAAACAGTCTATTGTATGGTGTCCTGTCTATTTATGTATTTTCTTCACTGAGGCAAAATAAAGAGAATATAGCTGAAGTAATCCTGCTGCAGAACTCTCAGACCTGCGGATTAAGGCTCTAAATAGTCTTTATTCCTGTGAATTTCTTGTTTGTAAACTACCTATTTATCTTTCCCTCATTTCGACCTCTCCAATGGAAATGTGAAATACGTACAAAGCATCAAATATCTCCAAATATTGAAAGCAAACTTAATTTTATGCTGAAATGTGATGTTCTACTTCTGAATTTTACAACGAGCAGGAACCAAGAAATGAAATTCTTAGGAAAAGCTGCTTTCATTTTTCCCACCTGGAAGTGGAAGAATACAATATCTCATAATGTATGTCTTCTTACTGGGTTTCCAAACAAGGTTGTCTGACTGAAGATACTTGAGTAGTCACAGCATCATTCTGCGATTTTTGAGGAAAACTTTTATGCTGTCTCATGGAAAAAAGCTCAAGATAATTTTTACACTGTCTCCTATTTGAAGTTCTCATTGGGTGTCAGTGTCATGGCTAGGCTTCATGAACAAAGATCTGGGGAGGGCTCCATCCATGCTTTTCATCAGC
>VWZO01020178.1:390722-403360 GCA_013396975.1 Bucco capensis
GGATGATGAAAAACTTCCTGAGGTGCAGGTTGATGTAGAACTTCTGTTTTCTTTAAACTAACTTCCAGCCCAAAAAGATCAGCAGTGGCTGCAAAGCAAGACATTAAACGCTGCAGAGCTACTTCTGAGTTGAGTATCAGTTGGGTATCAGTTAATGAAACAAGTCTCAGTTCTACAAAGATCTGATTTTGCTTTATTGGTTCAACAGATGCAGAATGATCTATGAGTTTGATGGCTCTGTTAAACTGAGCTCTGAGTATTTCTTGTAAATGAGCAAGTACTTCAAAATATCGTGCAGAGGTGTGGATGTTCAAAAACCTTGCTGCATTAGACCTTTATTGGTATTTATTACTGATTCCGTTTTAATGATCTATAATCCGAGATGTAAATGGCAAAGTGACTTCTCTGCAAACATCAGCAACAGACACTAAAGTCCTGATCCCCAGATTGTTTATAGACTATAGTTAGGTTTTTGCTTTGTGTAAACTGAGGTCAAAGATGGAACATAGATGAAGTAACAAATACAGCATGTGCCCTCATACTGTGGTAAAGCTTGTGCTACTCAGTATTTGCAATTAGATAGCTCTCTTCAGCTTTAATAACTCTCCTTCCTCTTTAATTGTTTTAATCAGCATGATCTTCCCAAGTATATATGAGTCAATTCTATCCAGTAGAGAGAGGTCCTCTCTGGCTTCAGCAACACTGTGACTGGCATAAATGTTAATTAAAAAAAACCACATAAATATCAAGCCTGCTTGTTGTGAATGATTTGCTTTTTCATCCCAAGCTGATGGAGAAATAATTTTGATGAAGGATTCAGAGTCAGGGATCATCAACTGAGTTCACTCCAGATTAATTTACCTTTTGAAAAGTATAAAATGGTTGCTACCAGAGTATGGATCTGCATTTTATCTCTCCTATTCAGGGTGGGATGAGTAGGCCATATCTTTTTCAGTCATTTAATTTGATCAATGCAACTTAATTATGTTTCCATGCAAAACCACCTGTGACCTTCCATCTGCCAACAAAATTCACCCGTCCCTGCACATATACACACAGTCTTCAAACAAAAGAAGTATATTCTCCTGGAGGTATAAAGGAAATAAGGCTTCTGACAACTGCAGCTGGAAGCATCTGCTCATTCTGTCTTTCCAGAGAGCTGGTGGGCAGGAGTTTGCCACCTGCGTTGCCTTTGAAGGAATGAAGTTGAGAAACTTCCATTCAGAGGAAATTAGAAGTGCCTAGGTGAGCTGACAAAAACTAACATGATGCATTGGTATTGCAGTTTGTCCTGTGCAAGGGAAGAAATGTATTAAATGTATTATAACCCTTTAAATGTAACTTCATGAGTATAACCCATCTTTTTTACCTATAAAGACTTAACAAAATGCTAAGGAAAAAAAAACTTTATATGGTTTCTTTTATCTGAAAAAATTATTAAAGCAATCAAGGTGTGTTAAGTATTTTGGGGAGAGAGGTTGGTACAATTTCTGGCTGTGATATTAGGCGTAAGTTTTATGTTACATGAAATTAACGTCAGTGTTTCTCTGTGCCATACCTACCTACTAACAGAGACCAGCAGAATACTTTCTTGCTCATCCAAAGGGTAATTTCTATCAGCCTACATCAATTAGGCAAATATGGAACTGACAGTTTGATCTCTCTTTAGTCCAGAGTGAAGCTGGATCCTCAAGTGCCTTGTCAGATTTCTCTTTTACTATGAAAAACTTTCCCTAGTACTAGTTAGAAATAGTACATAGTGATTTAAAATACAGAATTTAATTTCTGCAGAAAATGTCAATATTTCAAAGCTATTTCTTGTTCTAATCCAAATGAAAAAGTCAAAATAAGGAGAATTTGGATGCAATGGAAAACAATGCATATTTCATCCTGGCAATTGCCAAAATAAAATATTGCTATCAGTAGTATCAGTACATGATTTGACAGTTTTAGAAGACCTTTCTCATCAGTCAGCTGAGTTTAGGGTTCTCTGAAATTACTGTTTTCCTGTATCAAATTCCAGTTTCATTAAAATTTTCTCGTTTAGTTACCCGCTTCTGTTAGCATCATTCTGCCAAGAATCTCAGAGTTATGTAATCATTTAGTAAAGTATAATGGTGACATTTTGCAATATAAGAAAGTGACTAAGATCTCATAGAAAAGTATGTGATCAAATTGAGAAGAAATTCTGAGTTTCCTGTGAGCCAGTCCTGATACACTCAGCCAATGATTCTAAATCTGGACCAGAAGACAGAGGATTGGGATCTCAACCAATATTTCTTTACTCAGTATTAAATAGGAAGGAAACTCAGGCTCCTCTGGGTATAGAGTGAAAGAGCTTTTTATTACCAAAACAGAAGTGTGCTGGACTATAGTTTCTTTTCGAAAAGGTGTATGGAGAACTCTGCCAGTTAAAAAATGTCTTTTCTTACTTCCATGTTGGTGTCATAGTTGCTATTTTTTTCTGCAACAAATAAGAAGTGGAAGACTCTATTGCAAGTTCCTATTGTATATCTCCTCAGGCATATGATTGTCTCTTTCAAATAGAGAACCTGGAAGGTCTTTCAAAAATGTGTAACTCACTGACTGAAATAAAAAGGAAAAAAAGAATCTCTGTGCCTTTCAACACAGAGGTTTATAAATATCAGCTTCTCTTGCTAAAAGAATTGGAGCTTTGGAACTGAGTGAGGCATTAAAACTGAATGATGATTTGTTCTCTTTCTCACTTGCTCTTTTTTGTTTATTGTTTTGTTTTGTTTTGTTTTATCCACACTTAGAAAGAATCCATTGGTAAGAAATGAGAAACAAAATGATCAACCTATCTAGACAAATGAGAAGAGATAAACACTTGAAAGATGTTTTTTAGTGACATATAACAATATGAACGGTTGTATCAACTTTGTGATTTTTTGAAAACTCCCTGTTTCTAGGTTTTGTTCTAGATAAAGAATAGGTTTTCTTTATGAGATAACAAGGACAAATTCATCTGGATCTGTGTTCCCCTACAGCTTATATATTTTCACATCCTGGTGTAATGTCAGGTTGCAATCTAATAATAATTCAGTTCTTGTCTCTTGTAAAAGCATGTGCCTCTAATTTGCAATCAATTTCTGTGCTTGACTCATGGAAATAATGTATGTCCTCATCTACAGCTGAAAACAAAGGGAGAAAGCAGTGTGCAGCACTTCGCAGGCTGGACTGTTTGGACAGTTCATTCCCCTAGACGTTGGAGCCTGGGCATCCAAACCATGCTAATATTGTGTTAGAATTATTGTATTAATAATGATTCCCTTTTTACATTTTTCCCTCACTTTCTTTGAACCTACAACTTGAATAAATACATCGCATAAGAGAGAATTTGATGGCACTAGCACATGATGTGGGGTCTGACATGGTTTAAGGTACGTTTTACCTCACTGCATTTTTTAATAAAATGTCACACAATTTTTAAAAGGTCATACTTGTGGACATATTTATCTCTACGTGTGTGTCACAGCCACTGTTATTTTTTCTCTGATAACATGCGTGTCTTTTACTGAACAAAAAGTAAAAGAAATAATGTCTGGAATCGTTCATTGTCAAGAATAAATATGTAGTCTAAAATTCCTCTCTTTTCAAGAAGTTTTACGCCTGATTTTCAAGGCAGAGCCATAAAACTGATTTCCCAGTGTGTGGAGATTTTGATGAAGGTTTTCTGTGCTAAATCACTGAATTTAAGGAGAGACTACATGACACTGCATTAAAAAGAAATCATCTTAAGTTTGTGTTTCACTCTATTTTAGATGGAATTAGACTTAAGTACTTAAGTATCCATCATGGCTTTTGAAAATTTATTTTGTTGTGATAATGGCTAACATCTTCAGATATGATTAGGATCCTCTTCTTCCAAACAAAATATAAACACAGAATACAATTATGGGCTTCCCTTTAAAAGACATTTGGTCAAGTATATCAGGAGACTAAACAAGTGAAGGAGGAAAGAGATGAACAGGACACAATTCAAAAGTGACAATGCTATACTAGAAATCACTACTGACAGGAAAACTTCTGCAATTCTATGACAAGAATATCTGTTTTCTCACTTGTAGTTCTGAAGGTCTAAATAGCTACTGAAGAGAGGAAAGACAAAGATGGTACTTATCGATCATTTCCCCTGTCACTAATGAAATCACTGCAAGGTTGGAACATAGAGCCTGCTTGACAGCAACACCAGATGATAGCAATGAAAAAGAGAAGAGAAATGCTTCAAGGCAGTGACACTACATACACACTTTAATAAAAAAACTTTTATCTAGGTCTACTAAAATTTGGCCTGCTCACTACAGCTGACATCTCTATACTTACGGGTTTAGAATTGCCTCTAATAACTACAATGATACAACAGTAGTTACATAATGATACACATCAGGAATTTTCTACAGTCAAAGAATTGGTCAATGCAAGGATATTAAAAAGAATACTTCACAGCTAGCACAATGTCATGGCAATTTAGACTTCAACAAAGACAATTTAAAACTGTAATGAATATTCAACAAGAGTTTAGTTACAAGAATCCTGAGGTCTTTCTGGATAATTTTTCCTATTGTGATATAAATAATCTGGCAATTATTCCCCCTATGAAATACATATATGTTAATTAAGCAAAAGCTTACAGCTCACTATACATGCAACTAATTTTTTTTATGAGTAAGCAAGGCAACTAGATGGGGCTGAATTCTTTGGGAAATATTTAATAGTCCTAGAAGTCAATTCCAACAAAAACCTGTTGAAAGAAAGTGAACATAAGTGATCATATAAAGGTGATGTGTTGTAACATTAATCAAGAAAATAGACATTGTATAAAAAGTAGGGAAACAGAGTAGATACAGGAGATTAGCGTTTAAGACACTTTGACAGTGCATTACCATTCAAGTAAAAAGTTCCTGAAAGTCTTTAGAAACAGCATGGATGGTATCATTCACCCAATTCAGTAAATCAGTCCGTTCTAGAATGAAACAAGGCAGATGTACTGTGCCAGTAATAAGAAAATGTGGATCCCTTTTGTTAATCTTATGCTTGAAGGGAGGACTTTATTAGTAACAAGCAAATGATTTTAAATGACAGGCAAGTAAAGAATTCATACCGGGTTTTGTTCACCAATACTTCCATTACATGAGAATTTAGGTCCTTTTGCTTCAAAGGACAATAAAATCTGCTAATAGCAAAGGAAGCATTAATGACATAGGACAAGAAGTGTGAATCAACGAGAAGTTGAGGTATGATTATAAACCCACAACCAGCCAGTGCTGACTAGCTGTTTTGGGGGTAAGAGAAATGCAGTAGGAAAACCCCATTCCTTCTGTCTTCCTCTTTCAGACGGCTTACAAAGACATCTAACCATATTTGAACACAATTATGGGAAGATGGGATATCTCCAACACCAGTGATTATAGGAAATGCTTCAACATAAAAAAAAATAAATCCTGATTATATCAGCTAATTTTATGCTTCTCAGTCACAGGATCTTGAAATCTACATACCTGCAAAAAAACAATTTCATCATGCCTTCATATGCTATCTCTCCTGTTCACCTCTGCCTTAGACTTCCTGTTCTACACATGCCTATTCTAATTCCTCCTCTCAGCTTCTGTCTCTGAACACGTATTTAGCTTGGTGCTTCCACATTCCTCTCTGTATCTCACTGTCCCATACTTCCTTGGACTAATCTTCTATCCACTACCTCAAGGCCCTTCACAACAAATGCAATTTCACTGCTAAGACACTTGCCTCTACCATCTTCTTGGAATACCTACTCCAAGCATTTTCTAACTCATGTATTCAGTGTCAGTCATGAAGGTGACAGCAATACTCGAGGGAAATGTATGAGGTGCTTCAGAAAGGCCAGACAGTGAGGAAATCTTCCCTTTACTATGTAAAAGTCCTCATTCTTCTTCAATATTAACTTCCTACAAAATGCTTGAAACATACTATTAGCAAGTATTTCCTTCTTATTTATCTCCCAGTGTTTCTCTCTTTATGTATTTATTTACCAGCACCAAGTAATTTCACCTCTTTCAGGGATTTTGTTCACTATCATTTCAGAGGTGGGAGGAAAGAGAGACAAATTTAAAAATGTGTATGTTGTCCTTACTATGCCATAACAAGATTGGCATGGTACCACTGTTTGAATTTCTCTCTTAGGAAGACTAAGTTAGTTCAGCCAGCTGCACTGAAATTGCATTGAAAATGGATGCTTTGCAAATTCTCCCTATAAATGAAAGTTTAAATGGCAAAAAGCCATCTGACCAGTTATCTCTTCCTAAAGTGCTTTACAATTTGCATATAAACTTCATTTCTTTTTCTAATTACACAGAGTAAAATACATTCATTTTGCTTTTGATTACAAGCTAGTCTTGCCAAACACCTGTGACTGCCACAAATTCTAATCTGTTATTTATTTACTTCAAAGCAATCTTATTACCTAAATGATTCAAAGCATCAAAGACCTTAATTATTGATAGTCAATTCGATAGGGTTACACTTTCCACGTCCTTGGGTTGAAGGCACTCCTCTGCTTTCTTCTGCTCAAGTACACACTTGGCTGAGCAAAAGGACATATGATTCTGCAATTAAATGTATTGGAAATCATATTCTTACTTAATTGCAATGGGATTTAGACAGTATCAAAGAGTCAAGACTGACAGCTACAATCTGCAGGTTAATGGAACTTAAAATAATTAAAACATACCCTCCTTTCTACTTTGATGGTCAAAACAAACATTACCTGTGTAGCACATGTATTCTGTAAGTCTGATCTTACTCTTTACAATGCTAATGCTGCAGATTACCTTTCATTTACTCCAGGCAGTAATAATCCAAATTTACACTACTGCAACAAATGTGCACATAATGTGTCCTGTGGTCATGGCGTAACTTCCATGCTTTCTGGCAACTTAATTAGAACATTTTGGTGGGTTACAAATGGTCTTATATGTAAGTGAAAGAATGAAAAATGTCCTCCATACAAAGCAGACAGATTTACCTAACATGTATGTTTCAGGGTGCAGATGTGCATACTTCTACTGCAAGTGTGAATGGATATCACAATGTAAACTTTCAGGTAGAAAACCCCTGCTAAAAGCTGCTTTCTGCAAACCATATCTTTGTCAATGTCTTGGACCATTAGAGCTTCTATGCCCTCATAATACCTTGAAGATGTGTTGTATTACACTAATTTCTAGGAGCTGAGGATACTCAGTGCTTCATTCACATCGTTTTTAATCATATCATTCTCCATTAGACTGTACAACTTTTTCCTACAAGACCTTCAGATACAAGAAGGGTCATATTCAGTCTGAGGCTTTTGTAAAACTGATCATAGAGTTTATAGAATGCATATATCTCTGCCTAACTTCCTTATCTGTGTCCTTTTCTTTGCTTTTTGACAAAATTCTTAGACTAATTCAACTATGGTTTTCCCAGGGATGGTACAGTTTCATGGTGTTACTATTCTTCTAAATACATTCATAGATTGTTCTGTGATCTTACTGCATGTACTCTTTTATCTCATCTCATTTTTTTTAGACTGGGCTGCCATCTGCTTCTTTATTTTTTCAGTGGTAAAACAAAGGTTGTCCTTTTGAATGCATGTCATACTATGTACTCCATTGCATTAGGCCAGGTATTTCCTCATGTAAGAGAGGAATTAAGGAGAAAATTAAGGAGGAAAAGCACAATATCCTATACAATAAAAATGCATAGATACAGTACATATAAACTCTATACAGATATACACATACATGGTACATGAACCCCACACTGTGGGTTGGACTTTTGGCTGTGTAAACCAGATCATTTACAGTGGCTGAGAAATGAAGTAAAGCTCTGAATGGATTATATATATCCAAGCTGTACTGTGGTATCTCTTCAGCATCTGTTCTTCTGTATGTACAATGTTGATATTTTAATAGCCTGCTTACATATTCCTTAGATGATTTGTTAATCCCTATATTCAAGGCTCATCTTCTTTTCTAACATGAGATGCAAGTGGAATCTCTTTCACATCTAGATTTCTATGGGTTTTGTTTTCTTTTCTTTTTTTTCATATCATAGCCTACTACCAAACAAGCACCAAACCATCTGATCTGTTCTTGCAAACTAAAGGGAACTGACTTTCAAGAATTCCATTACATTAAAGAAGTATGCAATATTTTAAATCAAATATCTTAATACTGTTTGCATATTTACAGGTAGTATGTCTTGATTTGTTTTTTCTTAAAAAGAAAAAAATAAAAAAGCAAACCCAAAGCACTTGATGTTACAAAGTAAGAGCTACATACCAACATTTTGCACTACTCATAATAATATGGCAACCTCACAGGAAGATATTATTACAACATGATTTTTAAAGTTCAGATATTGCTTCAACAATGGAATATGCAATAGACTGGCATTTGAACACCTTGCATTAATTCAGAGTGTACCACTAAAAATTGTGAGGTTAAGGCACAAATCATGAAACAATATTGTGCCTGCTACTTTTAGGTCTTAATCAGGAGCAATACCTAAAATTCTGGAGAGAATACTTGAAGCTTCAAGCTAAGTAAGGTTGATCAAAACCAAATATGAACCAAGATAAATAACATTTTCCTTTAACATCCTAAATTTAAATTTTTGTTCAGCCAGCAAAACATGATTTTGCCACTCTATTACGAATTTTTAAAAAAAGGTTTTCAAGATATAAAATATAAGTATATATCTATGTTTTAAAAAACAATCTCCTCAGCAGCGTGAAATATACAAGTCTGCAAGCCTGAGCTGAGGAAAGTAAAATTGACTAGTTAGGTTTCCCTGCCGAACTTAACATGCACAAGCAAACAGTATGGATAATGAAAAACATATTAGATTCTTAAATGATTTTCATCTTAACAACCTAAAGTGTTGTTGTTAACTGAAGGAAATCAAATTATTTAACTCCACTGATTTCCACTTCTTTAAATCACTGGTTAATTGGATTTTCTAGGTAATTGGTAAAAGGATAATTCCAGTCTCTCTCTTTCTCTCATTATCCCATCTAGACCATTTCAAATACTGCAGCAGTACTATTTTGACTTAAACATCTGATGCAACCCTCCCTGAAGTCAGTGTAAAGATTTCCACTAACTTCAGTGGGTTTGGATCAAGCCCTAATTAAGCCACATAAAATCTCTACCTTCAGAGCTGAGCACTGCAAGCAAGAGAAATTTTTGGATGGCTAGTGGTCAGGATTTCCACCCAATCTGAAAAGTTTTCTTAATTGATCTCTATCGTCTTTGCTATATGTTTTTTTTTTTTATTAGTGGTATTATTTTACTTGTGACTCTCTGTTTTTAAATCTTTGTGTATTGCCAATGTTACTTACAGGACTTTCAATTTATGGTAGCATCTAGCAAGCCCAAAATCAATTATACTACATGAACAGCAACTGCAGTATAGCACCTTTCCTCTATTGGAAAATCTACCACAAAATCAAGCCTGATTTGTTCTACCGAACTATTGTTATATCACCAGTGACTTTCCACTCTGATCAGCACATTCCAAGTCCACTTTGCAATATATCTCTAAAGAGTGAGAGGGATTACCTATGAAAAACTGGTAGAGTGGAATTTGGAAACTCTGTATTAATTCAGAGTGTACAGCAAAAAATTCTGTACTTAGTTAACTTCAAAGGAGCAGTTCACAGTGCAAAACAAGACTGAGTGGCTTTTCTAGGGCTAGTTCAGTTCTGAAAGAGAAAGGAATTTGTTGGAAGAGTCCCTAGTGAAATGGTGTTCTTTTTCCCTGTGAGACTTCACCTGTCTCATCGTAGTGTCTTCCTAGCTAAAAAATGATCATGTGTCAATATACCTTGGACCACAGGTAGGATGCTACAAAGACTAAGCACAAGCCATGCTTAGTGTCACTGTATAGAGGCAGTTGTCAGAGTGCATACTATTCTACATTCACCCACTTAGTTGTGAAATCGCTCTAAGATACAGCAGTATTCAAAGAAAAGCTCTCAGGAGACAGCCCTCCAAGCAGAATAATCAGTGTAGCAGTTGAAATTGCATCACTTTTCTGTCCCAGTAGAGAAAGAAAGAGAGAGAAAGAACTCACTACTCACACATGAACGGAGTGAAGAGGTAAGGAGGTCTGCCTTTAGCCTGCAATAACAGCCTGAAGCTTTCCTAATCGATCTCGTAAAGTGCATGAGTGGTAAAATCATTCTAGAAGGGACTGTGAATGGCAGAGAAATGGATTACACTACTGTTATGTTTGCAGTGGCTTGCAGATGATCTGTCACAGGTCCACCCGCAGTCATGCCTTGATCAATGAAGTACTTAAGCTCAGAGCTATCACTTGTTAGTGGTGAGCTCTTGTGTGCCTCAGAACACTCATAACATGAACACAATGTGGCACTCAATTAAGTACACATGTCAATCAAAAGACATCACTGGAGATCTCTTTGTCAGCTACATCTCTTTCTGCCCTAGGTAGAGTCCTTTCATTAAAGCTGTTTACTCTGTGTTTGCTCATTCTGTATATCCTCTGGACTGGCTTTGTAGTCAAAAACAAAAGTGGCAAGAAGAGAACCTACAGCTTTCTTTGTTCCCTGTATGCCTGAAAGACTTCACAGTTTTCAGGGGTTTTTTTGTCCCCAAGTCCTTGGAAGCAATAAGGGCTCTTGGCCCTCCAGTTTAGTGTACAAGTTCCTTTCCTCATCTCTTCACTTTCTACTTCCAGTCTTTATTGGTGGGCTCAGCAGGAAGGCCAGAGGTTGGTAGGTTGAGACATTACCAACTGAGTATTATGAGAAAAACTTGCTCTCCAACAGTCTCTGCTGTCTCTCCTCTCCTCAGTCTTTACCACCATGCAATACTTCTCAATCCACTTGTTCTCATCAAAACTTCTAAGGAAAATATTCCACTTTTGCTCTTCACAGATTCTAGTTTGGAAATGGCAGAGCATTAAAATCAGTGCTTTGCTGCATTAAACACAACCATGGTACTCTCCTCAGGGTATGAAATATCCTGCGGACAGCAGGACACATAGTAATGTCAGGATGCAACTCACACAGTATGATACAGATCAAACTCAGAAATGAGGTTTTAATTTGCTGAAAAAATTAACACTATTAAACAGGAATTAAGACTGAAGCAATTAAAGTACATTTGGAAAAGCTTGTAAAACTCCTGCTTATGAGGTGGGAAGCGGTGAATTAACTTTAGACAAACACCAGGAAGCTTTGAGAGAATTAAAGAAAACAGCAGCACAGGAGAGAACACACAGTAGTAAAATTTCTTTCTGCCCAGGTAAGCCTTCTTGAGTACAGAAGCTTCAGAGAAACATTTCGAAAATCATTCTGAAATTCTGCTAGCCTAAGAGTCACAAGCAAAACAGTAATTTTTTTTTTTATATTCCTGTAAAGGTGATTCTTGAGGCATTCTCCTCCTTTACCTAAAAGGCTATTTACAAGTACGACCAGGAAAATAGCTTTTGAAGGATTAGATCCTTGTCTCAAGGATTACTTTCAATAACCTACTAATACGTGCCACTATTGAAACATTTTTGTTCAATTACCATTATTTTAAATCTTCTGTGTCATGCAGCTTGTAGCTTCTTAATACCTATCTTAACTTCTGGGTTTCCTTCTGTCCTAGTTTGAGTCAAAACAAAGTATTCTATGCCGTATACATCATATTCAGTCCTTGAAAGTTTGACATCAAGCTTGGGCCTTGGGGTCTCTTACCTAAAGCCTAAGACCCAAGCAAAATAGGTGCATAATTAAGATATTTAGCACCTAGTTAACAGCCAGTACAAATAAGGAGAGGTTTGGATCTCCATCTTTCCTGAATGTTGACCATCTGAGCCTTGTGAGGATTAGAAGCCCAAATCTGCTTCTACAGGACTCTATCTGTTCTGGCTTCCATCTCAACTCAATAGTTCCTGAGTTCCAGCCCCTGAATCTGAGTCCCATCTGCTTCTGAAGTCTTTCTGCTACGGCATCAGTGGTGACGCAGTTGCTATCAAGGCGGAGGTGCTTGTGGTACTGGTTTTTTGTGTGTGTATATATATATATATATATATACACACTTAATTTTCTTATTATTTTTCATTGAAGTAGTTTAAGTTTCATTTTCAGTCCACAAATATCTCTCTCTGTTAATTTCCCGTTTTCCTCCCTGGAGTGGGGAGAAAGGAGATAAAAGAGAATACCTGTCACTGGATGAGTGGCTGGCCCAGCCCTAACCCTTGACACCTTCCCTAACTTTCTCTATAATTTTGGCTTCCTGCTTTCAGCTTTCTACTTTCTGTTAACTTCCACTCCTTGTCATTATCTTTCTTGTTTTCCATAAACACTAGATTTTTCTCCATATTACTTTTATACCATGTTCTTACACTTTCACTTCCGTGTGAATTTCCTAATCTTTATAATTTTATACGTAGATGATGACTCTGTGCAAAAGCAATAGAAGGCTTGCATCTGAGAAACCTAGTGGCTTTCTACAATAGTGTGACTGCCTCAGTGGACAAGGGATGACCTGTGGATGTGATCTATCTAGACTTCTGCAAGGCCTTTTATACAGTCCCCACAACATTCTACTGGCCAAGTTAGAGAGCTATGGATTGGATGGGTGGAC
>VWZO01020178.1:403489-456949 GCA_013396975.1 Bucco capensis
AGCTGGGATTGTTCAGCCTGGAGAAGAGAAGGCTTCAGGGGGACCTAATAGTGACCTTCCAGTACCTAAAAGGAACTCACAAGAAGGCTGGAGACGACCTATTTGTAAATAGGCCTGTAGTGAAAGGACAAGGGGCAATGGTTTTAAATTGGAGATGAGTCAATTTAGACTTGATACTAGGAAGAAGTTCCTTACCACGAGGGTGGAGGAACACTGGAACAGGTTGCTCAGGGAGGTGGTTGAGGCCCCATCCCTGGAGGCATTCAAGGCGATGCTTGACAGGGCTCTGGGCAGCCTGATCTAGACGGGGATGTCCCTGCCCACTGCAGGGGGGTTGGACTAGATGACTTACAGAGGTCCCTTCCAACCCAGATAATTCTGTGATTCTGTGATCTTTGGCCTCCTATCTCTTTATCACACATTTCTTTAACTGTATTTAAATTTTAGCTATGGGAATTTAATTCCTTTGTTAGTTACAGCAATGATTCTAAATATTCTTGCAGATGGTCAGATCTATCCTCCTTTAGTGTCAAATTAATAGCTTTCATAAGGCCAGGTTGGATGGGGCCCTGAGTACCCTGATCTTCTAGTAGAAGGTGTCCCTGCCTGTGCACGGCAATTGGAACCAGATGATCTTGAAGGTCCCTTCCAACCCTAACTATTCTATGATTCTATGATTCATATGCTATGCTGTCAGTAAACAATCTACATGTTCTTCGTACATCTGTGTAGAAACTAAGATACAAAGCAATACTACTGGTAAATAGCAGGCCTCTAAAAGAGTAGAGACGTCATCTTAGGCTCGATTTATAGTCAGAGGAGAGACCACCAGGAGGTACTGCCAATGAGCTGAGTTTACATAGAATGATTCAGAGGAAATGTCCAAGACAACTACTAGCTGACTCAAGTTTGCAGGGGTAAGATCAAGTCTTAGTCTTTCAGCAATCAGCAATATCCAGAAACTGGATCAGATATTCCTCATTTTTATATTCTTTATTCTCTATCACTTGGTTCTAAAGATTTGCTGAAGTATGTCTACTTTATCTTAAGAGGTGTTTCTGACTTCTGTGTTAGCATCTAAACACACAATGCTGTGCTTTTTCCAAGGTAACTTGGACAGCAGATCTAATTCTTCCATAGTCATATTTTCTGCTGGCTATAAATACACTACAGAAAGTGGCAAAGGAGAATTCAAGGAAGAAAGCAGGATCTTACTGACAAGTGCAAAACAAAAAAACAAAAAAAAAATTAAAGCACACTTTGGAAGGAAAGAGCTGTTACTGAAGGTCACTGAAAGAAGGATGGGATAAGGAGGGAAAGAGGTCAAGGGCCACAAGCTTTGTTGGTTGAAGGGACAGAGTTTCAGTAAAGGAACAAAAAGTAGAGAAGTAGGAGCTGAGATCAAGCCTCCACTGAAAATAAAAGAGGAGCAGAAGTAACTTACATTGTGGCAATGGACTTTCAGGGCCAGGAGACCATTTTCCTTTCCTGGTTGTTAGCTTCTTAAACTCAAGGCTAGCTCTCTGACCTGGGACAGTTGTCTAACCTTGGTTCAGATTATTGTGAAGAAGGAACTCTTTAATAAAGAGCTATATGAAGCCTCTGCAGCTTTACAATAATGTTTTGCTCAGGAGTTTCGTCTAAGTTGAGACTCCTGCCCTTCAATCCTGAATGTTCATTTTCCAAACCAGTATCCTTACCAGCCTCCAGGCTTTGTTTCTGTCCTTTGCAGAAATCACATTGCTTCATTCATCTGATGGGAGAAATTGCTGTTAATTAATTAGTCTAATTTTACCAGTGATCTATCACAAATTGAACCCTTTCTTTTTCATTGTGCATAAGGTGAGAGTACAGGTTAAAGGAGATAGAAAGTCTTATCACTAATGAAAATAGAATACACTTCAGCCTGGCCTCTCTTATAACAGATTTTCTACTACTGTTGAATCAATTCCTGTTGTCTCTTTGCAAAATAAGCTAAAATTCTGCAACAATACTGGAGTCTAATAAATTTCCTTTATGGAATGTTGGTCCTTCTCTGGCTGAAAGGGTTTTCAGTCCAATAGGTGGAGAATGCATTTCTCAAACTAACATGGTAGTAGCAGGCAGGTGCAGTGATAGCAGAAATTACTTAGAGACACTAGAATGACCACAATTCGTTGTGTTTGGGGTTTTTTTATTTGTGCAGCCTGCAGTGTCTGTTTGGAAATCACCCAGGAATTGATTTTTCACTTAGATTTCATAAACTAAAAATACTTGAATATTTTTTTAGGATTACTTTTCATAATTAAAAAATTTTTCAAATAGTGCTGTGACCAGTGTGACAGAAAATAGATTAGTCAACCGATGAACAGCTGCTCTACATTTGTAGCCCTTCCCTTTGGATTGCACTAGAGGCTGGAAAACCTGTCCAAGTCCCATCTCAAATATGGAACTGTGATGCCCCTCAAACTCTAGCAGTAACATCAAGAGAGGTAAGCATTCCATAAGCAAACTCTGAAGACAGAACATGAAGTTGACGAAATGTCCTTGCTTCCTTCTGTTTGGGTTTTTTTTTAAAGTTCTTCAAGCAATACATCTTGACCGTTCCTGTCCTGTGACTGGCATGCCTTAAAATGACAGTGTTTCTGTGGAAACATACAGATTAAGACTGTGAAGAAAATAATTACCTCAGTCTGAGCCCATGGAATTTTGTTCAGAATCTATAGACCATGTATGATCTTCATGACTTAAATGCCTTGCTGTCACTTTCAAGTCAGAGAGGTCTTGTGTGGATAGTCCCCTGGATTCCTCTAGATGAAGTTTCCTGAATAAGAATAGAAGATACAGGAGTAGCAGAGAGAAGATTATTGTGCTCTAGTTTCACAGAAAACATCTTTCAGTGACACTCAAACGTTTCAAAATATCAGAAATATTCCCATAACAAAGTAGCATTAAGACTATCAATTGCAAAAATGTTCAAGACTTAAAAGATGCTGAGGCTGTAGAAGAAAACTTATTCCAACAATCTTAAAATGCATAATTTTAATCAATCACAACTATTTTAAAGATGTGAAGTTTTTTCATTTTCTTAACAACAGTAATTTTAAACTGGAAAATTGTGTTAAAAAAAAAATGTGAACAAGATACTGAAACTAATTTTGAAACCATTTTCAAAACAACTGTTGACTTTAAAAAAATTGCTCATACCAGTCCTTTGCCCCAAGAAGTCCTGCTTCAATAAATCAACAATTTGGGGGGGTGTATTACAGAAATCTGGTAATACATTCCATATAACTGTATTCTGAAATATGTCCAGCTACCATATAATTTGCTTTTTACATTCCACTCAACCTATTTCAATTTGCCTTCATTTTCAAAATCCTAATCATTGATCTTTCTATAGGAGTAATTTCCTTTTCTTCATTCTGTCTGATATATCCAGCACCTTTTCTAACATCCCAACTTCATGCTGGAGAAGGCATCCATACATGTGCAGTTGTAAATTCTCCAGCACTTCCCAAAAGGAAATTTCCTTCTTTCATTCTCATTATGTAGCAAGTATAAAAAAATCAAAGCTCCAGTTGCTCTTTCCCCTGAGGATTTCCATCCTACATCATTTAACTTTTCCTGACACCTTTCTTCCCTCTCTTTTATATTACAAATTTCCCCTAAGCAATGAGAACCTGTATTTGCATCTTTGACAGCAAACGGGAGACTGACGGATGGAAGCAATGCTCTCTTTGAATAATGCAAGATGTTGTGACACTGACAGTGATAAGGAGTCCTAAATAATAGGTCCTCCTTGATACAATTTAAAAATATGCAGCCTATTGTCTCAGTCATCACCAAACCAGCTCATAACTAGTGCCTCAATAGTAAGGATGAGTTCCATCCATCTCAGCGACAGCTGACAATAGGAGTCTAATCTCTCAAAAATATTTCCCAGTCACTTTTTGATATAATTAAACCCACAAAATATTCAACCACACACATGTACTGGATAAAGGTTTCTTTGCTTTGTAACATTTCATAGTGAGCAACAGGCTTAAGTTTTACTCATCACTGCCCTGGGGAAAGTTGGTGCCAATTACAGTTGTCTGCATCACCTAATCCCAGTCAAGACCTTGTTCTCTTTAGTATTTTCTTTTTTTTTTCTTTCCCCAGTATTGCACAGAGATATTAATAAACAGAAAAGAAATGGTGTTAGAATGGTAAACTTTACAGGTTTAAATTACTCACTGGCATAAAATTATTTGAATCTTACATCCTTGGCTGAGGATCTCCTCTTTGTCATTTTATCTTTGTGTCTTACTCAGTGTCTGTCATTTTATTTAGTACATTATTTGCCACATTATAAGAAGTCAGAAGGGACTTGGAAGATGTTCAAAAAGTGAAAAATTGGTTAGTCTCAGTTATACTTTTAATTATGCTTATAAATTGATACAACTTATGCCATCTGAGAAGTTTTATTAACTTGTGTAGATTTTGAACTACAGCTTCAGAGACATAATCTGGTAATTGATGAATTATAAGCTTTTATTAATGGAATTTCTGGAAAAAGCTGTCAGAATTAGAAAGAAAGAAGGCAAGAAAGAAAAAGGGCAAATTGAGAATATGGTTGATTTTGTAGAGACTTAGGCCCTGTAACTGCCAATGAGACTTGTATATATACTAATAGTTAACTGTGCTCAAATTCAGAGTCGCATGGAAGATTTTTTGTGTAATAAAAGTTTAAAACAATCAGTAATGAAATTCTGCCACCTACCCAAGGTACTTTGCAGAATTATGTCCAGGAAGAATATACTATGCATTTCTACATATCTTTAGCTCAGTGTGGTCCTGGAATATCTAAGACAGCGTCTCCAGTCTACCTACACATCAGACTTAAGCACGTTGTAGGCACCCATACTAAGCAGTACCAGTTACTGTGCAGCCATAGCAAAAGGAAATTCAGCATGAAATTTGCTAAACCCTATATTCACTAAGCTACAGAGCAGTTGATTAAAGCCTGCTTCTCTATCTCACTATAACATTGGCATTGACAGCACAGTCAGAGCATAATTTATAGCTGCATTTCTAATCCTGTCTTTGGCTGGTGCTGCTGAGAAAAAAATGCATGCCACCTGCAATGAATAAATCCTTCCCCAGCCACAACCATGGTTTATATGGCTATACCTTATCACATCAGTCTTATTACCTGATGTATAAAGACTGACACAGCAGTCTAGATGTCATCTTAATATTATCTTCCATTGCAAAGCATCAGTATTACCAATTGTAAATTCCTATGCTGTGGCTTCAAGGACTTTCTCCATTGCAAATGTTTTCCTGATGTGTTGCTGCCTGAGGTAGGTACAGATACACAAAATAAATACAGTTAACTAAAGCTGTTTTGCATTTGCAAAGGAATATAAAAAATATTCAAGTTTCCTTTTGTTTCTAATTAAAACACTAAGGGTATCTTTTTCCTCCTATAGGAAACCAAGCACCTAGTTGTGACTTTAAAGTGGTATCTTTTGTTGAGTTTATGATAAAAGTGGACATACAGGACTTATTTAAAATCTTAAGAGTTTGTCAGAATTGCCCCAAATGAAGCCATATTCACTTTAGAAAAATGACTACATATACATATTACATAATGTTGTGAATACTTGTGGGGAAAATGCCTAGAATAATAGGATAGAAAAAAGAAAACAGAGACAAAATACAATTGCACTCAGGGAATATCTAGCTGTAGTTCAGGCGTTGCATGCCTTCATGTGAAATTGTAGAGGAGAAAGGTTCAGAAATAACCTCACAGATGTCTTGTACCATCTCTGCAGTGGCTGTGTGCTGGCAAAACCATGAATTAATACAAAGGCATTCTCTTAGAAGAACTCCGGACTTCTGACTTCTATTAGCCATCTGTGTTGTGCCTGGAGATATCAACACAGACAAATTCTCCATGGGTCTTAAAAGAGTTTTTTCAGTGCTTAGTAGTGTTTGAAAGCCTCAAAGGTCAAGAAGAGCTGGCAACATACCTCTGTCTAACATGGCACAGGAGATCACCACCTCCTTCCCATTCTTGCTTTTCAGCAGCATTGGAGATAAGTGACCCTTTACGTTTCAGGTCATTCTAGCTTTCCTGTATTCATATGATACCTCAGCAAATTCTGCTACTGAAGTCCAATGCACATATGAAATTGCCTTAGCTAACAAGCTAAAAGAGTCTAAGTTTCCCCTTATACTACATATATACATCACAGCTGGGTTAATGAAAAAAGGTTTGCAATGTCTTCTCTCAATTCAAGTTATTCCATAAACATCTGGCAGGCAGTGTCTTATTCCCTCTGCCTGTCAAAGAATAGCAAAATCAGTACTGAAAATAATAAGAAACAACAGAAAAAGAAACAAAACAATCTATAAAAATCCCAGCCCTGACAGGATGAAAAGAAATATACCAAAGTGATAAGACCTTGCCATTTGAGCCATTAAAAAAAAAAAAAAAAAAGTCCTATTTGCACATCTTTGTCTGATTTTCCAATGTTTATTTAATTGTAATACTCACATCACACTCAAAGTGACCTTGGCAGATGTTTGATAATGAATCTGCTTTGAAACTCATCCAGAGAAGCAAAATCTGCTAAGAGAATCCAGTGCTCTAGCTCAAAGGGAGTAATTTTAGATCAGCCTGGAACCACTTAATACAATTACACTTGTACATTTCTTTACATGGAATGTTTACTAAGTGTCGCATGGCAATAAATGAACAAGAATTGGCTAAGCATAACTTTAAATCCATCTCCTGCCTGCCTGTGAGGTAGAGTGTAACATGATTAGCCTACTCTGAGGACAGTGGAGATTTATGACTGCAGATTTGTAACTTTAAAAGAGATACTCATTTGACCTAAAATTTCAATTTGAAATTGTGACAGCTGCCTATGACTGAAAACTTCTTTTAATTCATCCACTGAGACTCTTTTCTTTCTTTTCTATATTCATTCCAGCAAATATATCCCAGTTTTCTGTATTCATCCCCTTCCCCACCAAATGTAAGAAGGTTACAGTGGTTCCACTTGGTTTTTTGTCCTCTTGTAATTACTGAAGAAAATGCTAGAGGGATTCAGGAAGCATCGCATCTTCAGCATTCTGAAGTATCACACTATCATCCTATTTAACAACTGCCTGAGAAAGCAAGAAAACAACAACAACAAATATCCCTTAATGTTCATGGACAGCAGATAATGATATTTTGTATTTCTGGAAAATTTTCTGTCAGTAGTCACATTCATGGAGAAAAAAAATTCTGGTCTGCTTTTATCCTGTGGAGGAGAGAGGGAGAACTCCATTTTACCATTCTTAATATTAATGGTTTTGTAATTCACAATTCTAACCAGGCTTCAATCACAACTTATAGGGGCTTAACCAAAAGCAATAAGAAGCACTTGTCCACATGGTCCTATTCAGGATGCAGAAATGTCTAGACAGCCTTTGCATCCAAACTTCCTCACCTTACTGACAAGCATGACACAATCCTCCTCATCTGGTATGGCAGCCAAAACACATTGCTTGTCACTCCACATCAAAGAAAAAGCAATGTAGAATTAGATGTGGCTGGTGAACTGGCTGGGCTCTATGAGAGGAGAGACACTCTTCCTTTGAGAGCTCCAATGGAAAAGACAGAAGGAATTTAATCAGCTTTTAGCATATACTTCCGAAATAATAAGACAGCTTTCTGACTAGGATAATTTTATTTATAAAGACAGTGCAGTTTGCCGTGTTTGTTCAGAGTAAAACGTTTTAGCTAAGCTCCAGTAACAAGATTCCTCAGGGATTGTATAAACAGCATATACAATCCACGGTACAGTAGGCAGGCTGGAATTGGAGTAAAGCTCTTTGGAGGAGTTAGCAGGTCTGCTTTGATAGCTCTAAGTGCCTAGCGGCATATTGCTTGATTTTCTGACTACATGTGTTTGGAGCTTGAATACCTGAGGTTAGCAAGTAGGTAAGGCAACAGTTAGCTTCAGAAGAAGAGAATCTGTAGAGCAATTTGCATATGAGAAAACAGGTTTTTAACCAATCATACATAGTATTCTCCTTAAAAAATTCCCTTTCTCATACTATTTTCTCATCCATATTTGAACCTCTCAGCAATTTTCTGATGCCCTAGAACTTAAGGAGATTGCTGGACCAATGATGACAATCTGGGAAGAGGTTTACTTTTTTCTTCTTTTCCAAAACCGTGTTTTGATTGTAGGCTAAAGGCCATAGATATGCCTTTCAATGAAGGTCAGAGCAGATCACTCTTCTCTGGTAGAGATAGAATTCTTATAAGGAATAGAAAGGGAGGTTTGACAGTGGGAGGATCCATTGGTTTTATGGTTTGGAATTACTTTAAACGGTTTATCTAATTCCTGACCAGCCCAAATGATTCATCTATTGAGATTATTGATGAGGTGGTGATATCAAAGCCATATTCCACATTAAAAATAAACATTTTATCTAAAATATAGAACACTTGCACAGCAGGAAGTCTCTTACCATTATACTCCAGTCATTATGCATAAAGGATATAGGTTTTTCATGACTTTCATGCCCTTATTTCGTAATTTGTTTTGATTACACTTTGAATCTGTACACTGCATGAAAATGGTGATAAAGCAAATTCAGTTTGCAAACTATTAAAATGACAAAATCAAGCTTCAGTCAAGCTGTTTCAAAAGTGATGTATGATAAATAAATTATTCTAAATAAAGAGTGGCTAAGAAAAAAAGGAAAAAATAGATAAACTGAAATAGTGTTAGGGAGAAATTTTGGTGAAATAAAAAGTTCAAAAGTGTTCATTATGTATCCAGTTACAATTTTTGTTTACTCTAAGAAAAAAAAACAACCTTACACTTGCATTCCAAAATTAAAGTAGTGAAAATAAACATAAGGGAATTTAAAATTAAAGAAAACCAAACAAATAAAAAATTTAAATAAATAAACTCAATACAACTGATAAAAATTCACAAAACTTTATATATTTTAGAACCTGTCCTTTTAGGAAAAAAATCGATCAATAACTTCTTTCTTATTCTACTTTATATCTTATGACTTAAGAAGAAATGCAAGCAAAACTTAAAAAAATTTTAAAAAGACATAAAAACTATCAGACTAACTTGTACATTTTCTTTAGGTTCCCTTTTCTTTCTCCACCTCTTTCTCAATTCCATACAGACAAATATCTCACATTGATCCTGACAGGCCAGACAAATTCACTTACATTTTTCAGAGCAATGACATTAAAAAGGCCGGTCAATTACAAATGATAATTAAGTGATTTAGTTCAAAGACATGCAAAGAGATGCAGTTGGTTTGTGTAATACCAATATAGAAATTGTAGATCATAATTTTCTGTTTCAAGTTTGATGCTATAAAAATATATTGCCCTAGGTCATAGTTACTGAAAGCCAATTGTACTCTGGAGCGAGATGAGAGGCCGTTTTTTTGTGAGCAAGATTCTGATTATTTCTTACCATATTTTGAATAGTTTTAGGCAAAATCATAGCTCAAAAGGATGTACATCAGGTTTTTCTATGGAAAACGATTTGGTTTCCATTGAAAGGTTTCTGGTATTTGTTGTCCCTGTCAAGACTCATTAGGCCAGTGACTGCAAGTTTCTTCATTTTCTAAAACAGAAGCCACATCTAAAGCTGAATTCTTAGGGCTGAAGTAGTTTAACTGCTCAGCTTATCAGCCTTTTGTCCTAAACTGATGTGCAGTTTCTGAAATCAATATTACCAAGCCCTCTAAAAAATCATGCTCATTTATAGGGCAAATCTACCTGCATTTCTGCTCAACGTTGCTGTTCCCATAGCCCCATTAGTTGCTATTTTTCATTTTCAGTGTTCTCTCATTAGTAACCTTTTTGCTGTCATCATGTATTTGCAGTTTAATAGTGATCAACACTCATTGCCAGAACTTGGTCAAATTATCTAGTGGAAAAGACACCCTTGAGCAGCTTCAGGAAGAACCAATGTTCTATGAAATTCTACATTGTTCTCAGCAGAACAAAAACCAGAGTCTAACTCAGTTTTAAATCTTAGACTTTTAAAACAAGAAAGTTCTAACTATATTGTAACTTACATGCAAATAAGATCTGGCCATTCAGATTTTCTTCATTTCCCATTGGTTTAAATAAAGCCAATAAACCAAAGCTGTGATTCTGACCATGCCATACAAGCCAGACCTGCTTCTGTAGACAGGAGTAGCAGAGAGAGACAGGTGCATTCTCTGGCTGGAAGTGGAATATCTGAGATGGGTGGATTGAGCACTCCAATATCCCTGTGTCCATGCACAGGCCTGATAGCATCAGAATCTGTCCACTGACAAACAGCATCTGAGTCTGACCATAGATACATTTGTCTGCAAAAAATGTGTAGACATTTCTTCAGATATATGATGATAATACCTCATCCTATAGTTGAACTACATTATTGATTGAGTCTATACATTTATAGGGGCACAGAAAGAAAAAGGAGACAAAACCAGGCTACTTTAAAAGATGTGACTAAAAAAAAACCCTCCAAAAAAACCCTACAACAAAAAAATCAACCAACCAACCAAAAACAGCAACAACAACAAAAAAATAGCAGTACTTTGCATTTATACAACAGCTTGGAAAAGAAACACTCCTAATCATTTTTAAACTCCAGAAGACATGACAGAAAACAGTTTAAAAAACGCAAAAATAATCAATCTAGACTTCCCAAAGGAACTGCAATTGAGAATACCCTTTATAGTTATTATATATATGATGATTTTCCTAATGTTAAAGGCAATTTAATCCTTTGTAATTATCAGGAAATAAATATTAGCTGTATTGGTCATAGCACTACTGTCTATTGGACTGCTGTGAGTACAGAAGAGAGGACCATCCAGATCTAAGCTTGATTCTTGACTGCTGAATTCTGAATTAGTTTAAATACATCCAAAACATATATAGTGGCTGTTTTTATGATTGATAGTCTATGAAATCAAGGTTCATTCCCAAAACAATGAAAAAACTTTTAAGATAGGTAGTTTAAAAAATGTTAATGAATTACTAAGGACAGCAGCAGTTACAAAAGGTTTATTTTATATGAAACAAGGTTATTTACTTTTAATGTTACATTGTCAGGATAGAAACACATGAAAGAATTCTACTGTAAACATAAGAAAACAGCCTTGAAACTTGGTCTCTGACTAATAGATGTGAGAACCTAGATTATCTGTATAGGTGGTGATTACAGTAGAAACACCAGAAGTCTGACACTTTTATCTATAGTCATTCATAAAGATCACTTGGTTGCAACAGAAAATAAAATGTTGTTTTCATTGTTTTCTTATTTCCCCATAGCTAAAATCTTAGTATGTAAGATAAAATTTTTGTGCTTTGTAATTAGTATATCCTCTTCTTTTTTGAGTCAGACTATATTTAGCAGAAATAAGCCTTTGTAGTTGTTCTCTCTAGACATCTCTCTCTTGCAGACTTTTGCAAGCAATTTTGCTACAACTTGCACCATGACAAGAGAGAGGTTAGTGCTTCTGCTGTAGAAAAAGCTGATGCATGAGTTTTACTGCTGTATATTCTGTCTGGCCACTTAGCTAATCAGGCAATATATGCATTTGAATATATGCCACTACAACAGCAACATAAACGCAAGTCAAAAATCAGGTTTTTTTCACTTTGTCCCTTTCTATTACTGGTAGGGTACTCAGGAGATTTTGAAAGTTCTGGGAAAGGGACAAGGAAGAAATAGAGTGTTGTGAGGAGCTATGTAGGGACATAGAACACAAATCCTTTTGAAATTCAATTTCTTTGATTTCACTGTTTCAACCTATTCTCTGCAGCCACTAATACTTTAAAAAACAAGCAAATATCAATTTTATCTGATTGAATTGGGCTGATTTCAACTTATGTGAAAAAAAAGCACTGTGAGTTCATAGAAATAAAGCATTAAAAATATTCTAATCTCAAACAGTTTGAACTTTGGTAACCCATCATTATTTGCAGCAGATATCATAATTTTCACTTTGAAATACATTCTTCTATATACAAACTAATAAAATATGACAATAGAAAAGCACATTTCCTCACTTAAGTACTGAATAATAGAGAAATATATGATATAGAAAGGTCATCATTTGTTTTTGAAGGCTGTGAATGAAATGTTCTCAAGCACTTTTCTTCATTTGCCAAAATAGTTTCAGAATGACAAGAATTTCATTATGTCAGGACTTAATTTATAAAAATGGTGACTTGTGTCCATATAGGATAATTATATGGTGACCTTGGTTTTATAGTGTATTGATATGTTCACTAGCTAACAGAAACTACTTTTACAATAATTTTTATGGTTTTTAATTATGAAAATGATAGTGATAGAGGGGCATTTTTAATGAGTGAATACTAGTTATATTTCTCACATGACACATTTTTTCTCTGAAACACTGTCAGAATTACAAAATATAATCTTGATAGAGATTGCAAAATGTTAAATATTGAGTGTCTTTAGGTCAGGCATGAAATTGTGATTAATTCAGTGTGTACACAAAAGAGTTTTGTGAACATGTTAAAAAAAAAGATGTAGTGATATGGAATAAAACTGCTAAGGGAGCCTTTTCTAGATATTTTACTGCAATGTATTAGAACTAGAGGATACATAACAGAAAATACATGGTAGGATGGGGATAGTGATTTTTCCTTAAAGATTCTTTAAATAAAACATGGTGGGTTTATTCCATTTGAGAAAGTTGCTCATTATATGAAGAGCAGAAGGGGAGTTGCAGAATTTTGTCTTGATAATATATATCTACTCTGAGTTTTGTTATGGTTTGAGTAAAATAACGAGACTTGCGGATTGGAAAAGACAGAGAGTAGTTCTAATTACTTTTAATAGAGAGCAGTAACAGCAGACAAACTATATATATAAATATAGATAAAGAGCCAGCACCAAGATTAAAATGCCCGCTCTCCCTCCCGATCGCTATATTACCACAGCACGACTGCAAGGGAAAGCGAAAGAGAGCCCCAGAGGGATCAGCCTCCTGAATTTATATGGAGCATGACATATATGAAATGGAATACTCCGTTGGTCAGTCTGGGGTCACCTGTCCTGCCTGTTCTTTTCCATAGGCTCAGGCTTTCACCCTGTACCCCTCCCCACTTCTCCGTGAAATCACAGAAAAATTTACATTTCAATTCTCAGCTATAATCCAAACATTTTAGGCTTAAGCTATTAGAGGTCGCTAATGTTTTGAAAACATACTGCCAGCTTTCAGATAAAAGAACTCACTTTTAAAGGAACCTTGGCTGGAAGCAGTACCGCCTTAGCAGAGTCAATTCTGTTCTAGCTGAAACTAGAGACAAGTTTTCATTTGTGTTTTAGCTTTTGAGGAAAATTTGGCTGTTTGTGCTGAACTCCTAATAAAAAAATACTCTGATTTCAACTGCACAATTCTGGTGCTTCCAAAATAGTAGTAGTAATGGTAGTAATAGTCCTAATAGCAATATTATTAACATTGGTAAAGTGGTATTGAATAATAGGATGCTAAGCAAGGCTATTCAAAGACATAGCAGTCAACATTTTTAAAAAATAGTGTCAAACAAGACAAGGTTTGTAATTTTAGGCTTTAGGTTGGTGAACTACTATCCCATTTACTGTGTAAACTTATAAAATTTTAAAATAAGCACGAGACAGTATACCTCCAATTTTCTCTGTAAAAGAAGAGCCATATGCTTTATATGCTTTGAATCTAAAGTTACTTCTACTTTAGGGTAGAAGTAGAAGCAACAACAACAACGAAAACCAAGAACAACAGCAACAAAAAAATCCCCCAAACCTGCCACCTTTTACTAAATTTGCAGTTTTTAGCTACAAACAACATAAACTGTCCTGGAAACACAACAGTTTTCATGAAAGCTTCAGTAAGTCTAAGAAGGAACGCCCTACCTTGTAAATGCAATATTAAATAGATTTCATGTAGAACACAAAGATCAGTGATCTTTTCAACACGACTGCATTTCAGCTCAGGAAAGTGTAGTGGATAGAAAATTCCTTCAGACGTATCTATTTTTTAGTTGTTTTCCAAAGCTGCTTGAGATATTTAAAAAAAAAAAAAACCACAAACCTTCAGTGAACATTGAAACCACTTTTATTTTTAAACAAAGCACTTGCACTTTGGAGTTTTGATACTAAAAATTAAAACCAGTCTTCAAAATGTGTGCAGAATGCATTCCTAGCTTTTCACAAGTAGAATTTTGGTTTATTGGTATGAAAATCTTATGGATACTTTTCTCTTTTCAATAACAAGTTATTCTCACAGACCAATTCCAGCAAAATATTAAATCGTCTGTCCTTGTCTGCAAATTCACCTAAGTGGCAGTTTTATGGCTCCCATATCAGTCCTCAGTGTCCCTTCAGATCATACCGTAATATGGCTTGATGAGTTGTTGCTGGTGCCAGGTAGATCTCTCTCATATCTTACAGCAGCGTATGGCAATTAGTTGTGCAAGGATATGCATGCCTCAGTTTACAATGTTTGCTGCTAGAACTTAACAGAGATGACAGTATTGCAGAACTCCCACTGGCACCAAGACTTTGGGATTGAAATTTAAGAATTTGGCTTATCATTTGGTCCTTACCATTTTCAGGCACATCCTGGATATTCAGATTTCCCTCTCAGCATGCTTCGCCCATGCCCCACCATCCTTAATTTGACCTGCATTTGCTAATCTTGAACATTCATGATGAAGTTTGTTTGGAATACTTCTGTCTTAACCTGTCTTAACCTCAACCTACACCATTTCAATATGCCAGTCTCTACATGGTAGTGACTAATAGCACAAGACTGGAATTTGCAAGTTCATACGTTCTGATTTGACTTTCTGATTTGATTTTCAAAAGTGGAACTCCAGTGTATCTTCATCTGGCCTTTGTGAATCTGTTACAAAGTGACTGGATGTGTCCTGTTTTCAAAATGAAAACATTACTGTGCATTAATGAACACTGAGATCTCTATGTAAAGTATATATACACTTAGTTAGCATGTTTAACAGTTTTAGGGGCTTTAATGCAACACTTGGAGCTCTGGAGGCTGCTGGCCTCCATCTATTTCCTCCTACTATCCCAACGTGTCCAGTGGTACTGCGTCTTAGAACAGGCTGGTGACTCATTATCTGGGCTATGCAGACCATGGCAATTTGACTGTCAGAGGAAGCTCAGTTACTAACACCAAGAACACCCTGTTTCCTCTACTAGAGATGTACCAATGTCATGACCAATATCAGTGATGAGGCACTTCTTTGACCTTCATCAGAGAATATTGTCAAAAACTAGTTGGATTTATATTTAAGCTTCAAGATCCAGGAAGATGTCTTGAGCAGATAAATCTTTAGAAAATCTGCCTTTTCTTTTGCAGTAAACAGGGGAAATTATAGGAGTCAGTTCAGCAACTGGGTTACTTGAGTGAGTGAAGCTAGGCTTCACGAACGAAGATCCAGGGAGTGCCTTTTCCAAACGTGCTGAGAAAAAGAGGATAGCGGATAGCACCCTCGAGCCTGCGCAATGGATTTTTTTTTAGGTGAGACACAGCATGCGCAGAGCTGGACCCACCCTTTAGTCCTAAGGCTCATCTGCCAGGGCCTAGCAAGCTTGGACGCTGGCAGCGAGGTCCTTAGGACGGAACTGGGTTACTTACACAACAGCGAACACACAAAGTGTAAAAAGAAAAGAAAGGTATGGAACACTTTCTTTAAAAGAAACATAGACTGAATTGAATAAATTAAGGAGCTGTTAGAGTCAGACATGGCCTATGTGTAAAGGTGGAAGGCAGAGGGCAGGGGGAGAGGGAGAGAAACGAATAGAAAAATTCTTTATGAAATATATAAACATCTTCACATGGTCATATGCACTGTCTGAAGTTTTTGTTTTTATTGCTCCAGTGCACTGATGCATTTTGACAGGATATTTTGTTCTGCCTCCAAGGTTTTTAGGGAAAAGGGACTCATGGGTTATTACTGTTCCAGTGAAGAGTTTTGACGGAATTGTTTTGGCTCATTTCCTTGAGCTATGCACTAGCCAGATGGTTTGATGCATGTACCATGCCACCCTGTTTGATCCTGCTGTTGGACTTTAGCTCCTGTTCCACTGTCAAAGGGAGGGATTATTGTGAACGTTCTTATTAATATTCACACTGAAGAGTGATCTGACTGCCACTTCACTTCTACTGCAGGTTAAGTGGGGGTGCCCTGTCAAAACAGAGAAAAGTCTTTAGCTCTTCTAATGTAAACCAGTCTGAGAGAGTGTTTGGAGCAGAAAATGAGCTTCCAGTACTCAAGGCCTCGATCTTCTCTAACACTGATTGACTATATCAAAATCTCTTCTTTGTTATTAAACCAGGAGAGTAATATCTGACTGTTTCATAAGAAAGGAAAATTTTTTTTCAAGGTTCTGTAATAATATACTTGCATAAAAATTCGTAGAATTGTGAACTTATTAGTAACATTAACTTTGATGCAGTACTTAAAATCTCTCCCCATGAGTAAGATTTCATTATGTGATATATCACATAAACCAAAAATTTGCTCTTTCCGCCTACAGCAGACCAGAACCCTTTCAGAACAGCCAAAACATGCAGAGAAGGCTATAGCCCTCAGCACATCCAGTCCTGACAGGAAAGAACAACACATGGAGCACTCTGTGATAGGGCAGACAGTTTTCCACCAGATTGCTCTTCAAAGGTGCTGGGCAAGATCAGGAAAGGAGATGTGCTGGGTGCTGACAACTTGAGAAAAAAGGTATACCCAAGTAAGAAAATTCTGAGAACATGGTGGAAATCTAGCCCTTAGGCAAGCAACTCAAGTGTCTGCTGTATTTCTTAAAAGCTTATTCCTGCTATCCAGTGATTAATAATGTCAACTTACTCTAACCAAAATTGATCATATGTTAATTTTTTTTTTTTTTTTTTAGATTTACCAAAACTGTGTTTATTCTCAAAATGGCTTTCCAGGAAAAATAATTCCTGCTTTAGAACACATTGAGTAAATGAGATTATATTATTACTTGTCTCAGTGGAGTATGTTACTGGTGTTGGAAGCTGATGAGGAAGATGATTGCCTCTGTCAGCCCACAAAATGCAGCTTTTAAAAATTACCCCATTGTATTAGATTTGATGAATTCCTGTGACACTGACTTCTAGAGATTGACCACAAACCAAGGAAAAGAAGTAATGTGAAGAGAGTTCAAACTCTAAGAAATTTTCCTCCCATGACTGAAAAGGAGAAGTTTTATGATTTTGATAAAGCATCTACAACCTGTTCATCATCCATTTGGCTTCTGTACAGAGATGATCCCCTTCTTGGATTTTGGCTACTAATCCCAGAAGAAAAGATATTCTTTCTTGCTGTATGACGCAGGTCAAGCACAGTCTGAAAATCACTTGGGGTCTTCTGTGGCCCCTGGTGCGATAACTGTGCCGACAGCAGAGGGAGCATTAAACTCACTGCCCACGGAAAAGTGTGGGGAGTGATACCCATGTTCCTATAATCCTTGTATGGGTAGGATGAGCTCATTAGCCTTCTGGCAGTCATCCTAGGAGAGGGACAACTCTGATTCCAAACCCGGGCAGATGGAGCTCGTTTAGCCCTGTAAGGCCTTCCATCTAAGAGGTTAAACCTCCGTCCTAAGGACTTCGCTGCCAGTGTCCAAGCTTGCTAGGCCCTGGCAGATGAACCTTAGGATTAAAGGGTGGGTCCAGCTCTGAACTGACTAAATACCGACAGATACAGTAAAAAACAGTGTCAGTTCAGAAAAAGCAGTATCAGTCTGAGCAGTTATCAGCAAACTTGTGTTTATCTCAAAGTCAATAAAAATCCATCTGGTTGAATATATACTATCTTATTAGACAGAACTTGCTGCAGAAAACCTAGTTTGTGTTTGAAACAACACCTTGCATAAGTATCTGGTGAAGTACCAGGAAGGTAACAACTTAAAAAGGATTTAGCTCTGGATAAGAACTTAACCACACAAGTAAAAATACCATAAAGATGCCTGAACTCAAAATATACCTCTAAAAACTCAGTTCAGTTGCAGCCTGACGGAATAAATGACTGCTATGGATAGTCCAAGAACTTTTTTGTAAGTAGTCTGCCATGTTGCTCTATTGGTAATTGCCACAGCTTCTTAGGGCTGGTAGAACAAGATATGTCCTGAATCGTCAGCCATAGTCATTTACAGGGTGACATATAACTGCAAGGTCACCTCCATTGCCCTAAACTAATAAACTGAACTGTCAGATGCACACGAGGCTGACACACATATATTCTTCTGTCCCATTTGTCTCTGTCTAGGACGTACTGAAAGCTGAAGGCAGCAAATTGTTCATACCAGTTTAGTAGATATAGTCTTAGTCAACTCCTTAGTCCATATAATCTTGGACAACTTGGTTCTGAATGCTTGTTTAAACCCCTTTGGAAGTCACAAACTAAACATTTCCCTGATTCTTCTTCATAACAAAAACTCTCTACTCTTTTTTTTTTTTGGTGGTTTTTGTCCCCAGCCCACCTCCCACAAAACCATGGTCAGAGTAGATCCTACGTGAGTGTCTTTGTGTGAAAAAAAATTAGGGATGTGAAGACTGCAGTCGAATGAGATGTCTTCGCAAATGCAACCCTCATGGGACCTGAGGGACCTGAAAGGTTTTCCTGTTCTATTTTCTGCTGGCTGTTCTAGGAAGCCCTTTACTCAGAAAGGTGCCTTGATGCTTGGTTAGCAATTTTTCCATGTATATTATAAAAGAAACTGACATAGTGCTGAACAATCAGGAACCTTAAAGTTAAAATGTGACTTTGATTCTTGGATATTTGGGGGTTTGCTGGTCCTGAGAAATTACATTTACTAAGTAATAAAAGTGTTTGCAAAAACAAACTCTTCTACCGATGAAGTATATAGAATTTTAAAGCTTCAGAAGTGTTCTGGGAAATACTAAATTCTGAGTCTAAATTTGCTTCTGTCTTTCATACGAAAAATATAATATGTAGAGATTTTCATAATAAAATGAAAATTGGACTTCTTTATTTGAGGTAGGGGAGATTTGTAGGTTTTTTTTCCTTTTGGTTTTTGTTTTGGGTTTTTTTGTAATGGGGTTGGATTGTAATTAAGAAAAACAGACAAAGAATTCTCCTCCTGGAGGATAGTTACAGTTCAGAACATGCTACAGAAGTTCATCTTTATTCACACACTTTATGAAAGCAGGCCTTGCTAATAAAGACTGTGTTATTATTTTATTTCAAACCTTAGATATTTTGAGATATTTCTGGAGTTTGAGCCAGCCAGACTGTGTCAGACACAGGTTGGTAAAAACATGGTATATTGTTCTCAAAAAGTTTTTCTTGACACTAAGCCAAAATTTTCCCATAGTTCCTGCCCATTACTCTTTGATAATTACCTCCCTCAAAATTACGTTAAGTAGCCATGATACAGGTTTTAAAGAGCTGAGTTCCCAGAGCAAGATAAGAAGGCAGAAAGAGACTCTGCTAGGTTTACCTCTACTGGATGCACAGCCAGCACAAAGCCAGGAGCAAAGAGCCTCACTGAACACATAGCAATGAGAGGTGAATTCAATGTCAATGGCTCATTCAGTCTTTTTGCTTCTCTGCCAGTGCTTCCAGCAAGTGCCCAATTAGCAGTGACAGCGTGGTGGTGTTTATGAGAAACCAGCCTGAGACTGTAATTTCTTTAAATTTGAAACTGCAAAGAAGACACAAGGTGGTAAAGCATTTACATACCTACTGACATGCATCAGAATCTGACCTTGAACTGGTGACTAAGAGGTGAAAGTCTTTATTTGCTGTCAATTTGTCTCCATAGGGTGATTTTGTAATGCATTTCGCATTCCAGCTTACTTTATTTCTCTTGAGACAAAGGGAACCCTCCCCTGCACAACAGCTAGAATAGCACAGCTGAAATCCGTCCCCTCACCAAAGAAAATTGGGATTTTGTAGTCACGTCTATAGTGAACAAGAGAGTTGGTGCATGCAGCACTTGTAAGTGAGAACCAGGACTGCAGCAAACATGAAAAGTGTAAAGTCTTAAGTTGACGTGGCTAGGCTTCGCAAACGAAGATCCAGGGAGGGCTCCATCCACGCTCCTCATCAGCGCCTTTTCNAAGTCTTAAGTTGTAAATGCAATGGATTTGTCACAGAAGGAATTACCCAGAGATAATGAATGGAATATTTTGGAATATTATGTTCAAAAGTTACTAAAAGAGATACGAAAGAAAGAGGAGGAAAAGGAGGAATATGCATGGAAGACTGTCCTAGATTGAGTTAGAATAAGGCATTCCATTCCATCCCATCCCATTCCATTCCATTCCATTCCATTCCATTCCTATTCAGTACAAAACTGATGATCAATCCCTGAAATTTCCACATCAAGCTTGGGCCTAAGGGTCTCTTATATAAGGTCTAAGACCCAAGCAAGGCAGGTGCAAGATTAAGCTATTTAGCACCTAATTAGCAGCAAATACAAAAAAGAAGTTTGGGCTTCTACCCTTTCTGAAGGTTGAGCACCTGAGCCATGTAGGGTGGTGGACTGTTATTTCTCCTTGTAACGATCAGAAGCCCAGCTCTGCTGTTACAGGACTCAGTCTGTTCTTCCTTTGATCTCAATCCAAGAGTTCCTGAATTCAACTCCAGGATCCAGCCCCTGAGTCTGATTCCTGTCTGGTGGTGACTTCTTCTGCTACAGCATCGGTGGTGACAGTGATGTAGTTGCTATCAGGGTATGTTTGGGTGTGATATTGGTTTTGTATATATGTTTGATGTTATTGTTATTATTTTTCTTAAAGTAGTTTAAGATTTTTTTTCCAATCCACAAGTCTCTTTCTCATTCTCTGTTAATTCCCTTTTTTCTTCCTGGAGTGGGGGAAGAGAGGGTAACAGAGAATATCTGTCACTGGGTTAGTGGTCAGCGCAGGCCTAAAACTTCACAAAGATATTGGAAAGGCTGAAGCAAACACAAAAATCCGAAATTACTGGAATGACCCCCTAAGAGACAGTCTGCTAATTTGTTGGCATGACTTGTCTGCTGTAAATGTCTGTATATACTGATGGGCTATTCAGTGCATATTGATTTTAAGTTCATCGGCTAAACTGCAACCATAGTTCTTGGTTGTCAAATATCTTACAGTGCTTCTGGGTCCATTTCAAAGTCTGAATCCCACTGCCTTAGAATTTTAAAAAAGATTGAACTATCTTGCATCTGAATGGCCAGCATGGAGGTTTTTTGTTTACCTTGATGTAAGAATTCAGGACTTTATTCTTTATTGGACAGTTTGCTTTGAACACCTGGGCAAATTACTGCCTTTTTGTTTTTCCCCTCTTTCTATTCTATTTTCTGATATTTCTAATAATGCCCACTGTAATAGAAAGAATCTGGAATTTGAATCTTTTTGATCTATCCTTGTAAAGCCCTTCTTCTCCAAGACAATGTAAAGATATAGTTCCATTTGGTTTTGAGGGAATACAGACTTTTGATCTGACCTTATGGCTGCTTCACAATGTCCTTCCACAGATATAAAAGACAAAGCAGATTGCAAAATTCTGGGGAACAGAACTAACATACTGTGTCTGAATAGTGGACCCAAGGTTATTCTTTTTTTTGTTGTTCTCTTTTTCCTTGCTTACTATATGGCAGACAGCCACTTAGCCATCTACAGGCTTATTCCTTTCCAGTTCCTGATCTCCTGATAATAAACAGCATGTGGAGATGTGATATGGCTGAGCTCCTGCCAGCCAAGGCTGGCATAACAGTGCCTTTCCAAGCTAACATGAGTCAGAGCAACCCACAAAGATAATCTGACATATTCTGGGACTAAGATAGCCCTAGAGATTAGGTTATCACAAAGTTACTACTAAAACATTTTTGACAGCTCTCCAACTGTTCAAAATTCTCCATTGAACTGAGCAAAGCTTAGCAATGCTAAAGAATGAAATCTTTCACTTGGAGACTTGAAGTCTTTGAGGCAATGAGGCCTCGTTTCCCACTATACACTCTCTGCTGTTTTACTGAGCTCAGTTTGAAAGTGCAGCTGTGTTTTTCTCCTTTCAAAGACTCACTCTCATACTGCATATGACCACAACGCTAAAAAAAAAAGACGTTTTCTAATGTTCATCTTCAGGTGTTCCCTTCAACTAATCCACCCTGCAATATTTATGAATACCATAAAAAGAAATCTCTTTCATATACAAATGCCTTCTTGATTATTACAAAATTCCAAGTTATTTGCTTTAGTCTTGTCCTGGTTTGGGCTGGAGCAAAATTAATTCTGCTAAGATGGTATTGCTTCTAGCCAGGGTTCCTTTAAAAGTGACTGTATTCCTCTGAAAGCTGGCAGTATGTTTTGAGAACACATTATCATCTTCTAATAGCTTAAGCCTGAATGTTTGGGTTACATTGGAATGTCAACTTTTNTGTTATATCCACAATAAAAAAATTGTGGAAGGGAAATCACTGCTATGTTTATTTCTTCTCTTTTCCACAATGAAAATGTGGTGTCTTTATATTTAACCACACTGGAGCAAAACGATTACTAGGATGTTTCTTTTTGTTGTCATAATACTTTGAAATTTAATAATATTCTGACTTCTAAGTATATAAATATCTTCAGTTATACTCAATTAATCATGAATGTTTGAACAATCCCATGTTATCATTAGCTAAAGGCCCATCTTAGATCATTAAGCATAATTGAGGGGGAAAAAGAGACACTCACTGTAGTGGCATGTATTTGTCCTAATTATAGTGATTTCACAAACTTAAAGCCCTGTTTTGATTTTTTTAGTTTTAGCATTTTCTTTGTTACTTAATAGTCTTCTAGGGAAGCTGCAGAATGCTTTCTCTGTCCCTGTTGAAAAAAAATTAAAATTTATTTGATTAAATATCAGTTTCCTTAATAATCATGAGAGAAACTACTGTGCTGGGGTTTGGATTCTTGTTTGTGCTCAGAGAATAAGTATGTGCTGGAAGGCATGACTGGCTCAGTAGATGAGGGGAGAGCAGCGGATGTTGTCTACCTGGACTTCAGCAATGTTTTCAACACTATCTTCCCTATAACATCCTCATAGGTAAGCTTAGGCAACTTCAGCAGTTCCTCACACGACTTCACCTCTAGACCCTTCACCATCTTTGTGGGCCTCCTCTGGACATTCTCCAACAACTTCAAAAAACATGAATGCCCTTATATCAGACTTTGCATTTTCAGGATGAAATTTTGAGATATCCTTTAAGCTTTTACAGAAAATTCAAGAACTATGCACAAATCATGAACTATAGCCCTGAACTGGAACTTCCTAACTGGAGCAGTGTGCTCAGGCAGCACGGAAGGCCAATGGCATCTTGGCCTGTATCAAGAATAGTGTGACTAGCAGGACTAGGGATGTGATNAAGCCTTTGATTAATAGTGAAAGTACCCTATAATGTCATTATACAGGCAACAGACAGGTGCTGGAGCTTTAAGCTTTTCCTTAAAATTACCCTGGAGAAAAAGAAAAGTTTCAATTTTCTCCTTGAATGAAGGAACAAAGAAGACAGCAGTTCCAAAAACGAATAGTTGCCTGAGGCAATAGCAGGACTAATGGGAACTGAACATCTGTGAAGGAAGAGGCTGGTATAGGGAACAGAATCATGGAACGTTCAGCTTTGGAGTCATGAAGAGTTCAGACAAACAAGCAAATCCAGAGAGATATCCAATCTCTCAAAAACTAATTCAGAGGAGCTGCTTAGTCTCCCTGGGTGCTCTCCATGCCACCCAAGAGCATCACTTTGATAATTTTTTTTCCAAGACCTGCATAAAGTCTCAGCTCCCAGCTCCCAAGGGATTCTACTGTTCCAGACAAAAACAAACAAACAAAAAAAAAACCGCAGAACATTTAGCTGTTGTATGACTCTCATAAGCACCAAAAAGTGGCATGATATTTTTAGTGTAGAAAAAATCCAAACACTAACAATGAACATCTTGAGGCTGAGTAGGGGCCCTTTATCAAAAATAGATTTCCATGTGCTCCCCTCTCTGAACACATAAAAATAGGCCTAGTATTCTCCTTCTGCTTAAACAACTGCTGTAACAGCAGCAGCTATAGAAGAATACAGTAACTTACATCATGTAATTTCCTTGCAATGGCATGAAGAGAAGGCCACATTTTCTCTTCAGTTTTCATCAATAAGGCAGCAATAGACAAAATAGAGAAGGCCCATCTCCTGCTTCCAGCCGCTAACTCAGTTCAAACAAGGATTTCCCTTTGGTGTTTTTCTTCTCTGTCTACATCACTGTTAGGACCTGCATATGCTGGCTGTTTGCTATAGTTAAAGATGCTGCTGCTGCATTTTGCCTAATCTTTAAGATTTCCCAGATGACATAGAAAAATATCTTTTGGAAATTGTAGCAACCAAAGACAGCAAAAAACCCTCTGTTATCTGTAACCAGTCTATTGAATATATTGTTTGATGCACCAACCCGATCTTTTGTCTGTGTCCACCATGTCCCAAAATTTCTGGTCCCCTAATGTATGTGAGGCTTTCCAAGGACATGTGCAGATCATAAGCAACAGTTTTAGAAGGAGTCTTCTAGGGATGATAGATTCCTTAATCTCAGCCACTTAAAGCTTTAGAATAGACATATAGAAGTCAAAATTATCAACGTATCCAAATGCCATACATAGGGGCATCTGAATATAAAATGTGACTGCTTTGAAGGGACCAGAGCCTTTCAAATTATTTCATCTCAAATAAAAGCACTTTAAAGACTAATTATGCATGGATTTGTTTGTGTCTACAATCCCTTCACTTACAGTCTTCTGCCTCTAAAAAATTGCAAACTTAAACTAGATCTTCCTGAAATGCATTACTCACAAGGAAAATATCAGTCCAGAATCCCAGCTAATGAAAAAATATTCCTCAGAATTAGAAATTGAGTTAATAGGGTCACAGTTATTTGTCTTAGATTATTGATTAATATTACATTTGGTTTTCCTTGCCTTGGTGAAATCAATCCCATTCTTCAAAGCAGACAGTTTACGCCTTGTCACTTCAGTGTAATGAAATCAGCTATTAGATTATGCACATTCCAACCTGATATGGATTTATTGATGGCTCAGTTGGTTGCCCTTTGTCCAGAGACTCAGGTTTCAGGAGGGCAGTGACACCTGGAGGGAGGCAGTAACCCTACAACTAACTTTCTTAACCAGTGGACTACCAGTGAATAAGGGAATCCTTATTAGCCTGATGGACTTTTAATAAGTAACAGTAGGAACAAAGCTCTGTTGGTGCCTTCTAACCTACAGCCTATTCTGAGGCATATGAACATAGTGCAATAGGCACTAATTTTGCTTTCCTGCATCTGAGCCACAAAGCATCTCTTAGCTATTTTGAGATGGTGTTTTTGGATTTGCATTATTTTTTTACTGCAACAGAGCATGTCTTTTGCCAGAGTCATCAGTGAGAAAACAGGATGAGAAAAGGAAAACATTAATAAAAATCGTGGAGGCAGCTGTGTGTGAAGTGCAGGGTGCAGCTACTAGGAGTGGCTCCAGCTGCTACTGCATTGAGAAAAGAGGAAATAATCCAAGAAGTGAATACAAAAAAGGGGATGTAATTCTGGGAGCTGCACATATTTCAGTGACAGATTCCCAACAGAGTGAAAATCCTGAGCTCAGTTAATTTTCTCATAGTTCAGGGATATTCTCCTGAAACAGTATAATTAACTGTCGCATCATTGGTAGCTAGGTGATGTAGTTAGGGACACTGAGTACTGGTGCACCCTGTCAGGTGGGATGAACAATATCAAACTATGTTTAAGAGTGTATCACACACCATCATGAATGATCTTGCAAAGATATGTGAAAATAGTATAAAAGGTAGATTGAATCCTGCATAGGATATAGGTGAATTTCTGACCAAAGCTGAGACCTTTCTAAATCTGGATCTAAATTTAAACTATCTAGAAATCCTACTTTTATTTCCTATTATTATTATTCTTTTATCCTAGTATTATTCATAAAATTTTTCTCAAGAAAACAGAATAGTCTGATTCTGTGACTTTTACCCATTTCATGATATACATGCCTTATCAAAAAGAAGGGGGGAAATACTTAAAAGCATAAGATGCTACCCACCATGGCTGAGTATTTCTTGAGTAGTTTATCTCAGATTCAGGGTAAGGACAGCTGTAGGTGTCACTCAGACTAAAGAGTAGTAGTAGATTTTGTTTAAAAGTAATTAAATATTTGCCTTCCTCTTTTCTCCTCTCCCTATCCCTTTGTCACCTTCCACTAAGGAAGAAATTGAGGATCACAAATGTACCACACATCACTGACTTCCTCAGTGCGCCGGTGCAAGCATGCTCATATTTTAGTAATATTTCAATTATCTGTAACCTATAACCCAAACATGATCTTAGCTTTTTAAATTTCTACTCCTTGTACTGTTGTATGCGAAACATGGCCTGGTTTCTGCTCTCTATCTGCCAGATACCCTCTTGCTGCAAGAAAATATACTTCCATTGCTTTTAGCTTTGGTGGCAACTGGCTTGCAGTGCAGGTAGCAGATAGTCTGTGATCTATCCTAGACTCATGCCTAGACTGATTGTAAGCTACAGAAAACTGGACATTCTGATTCAGCTGGTGCCTTGTAGCTGTGAACTCTCATTCCTGCGCTAATCCAGAAAGGAATAATTGGCTCAAAACCTGAAAGGAGAATAAATATGAAAAATTATTCAAAACTTTAGCTGCAGATGTCATTTTCAGTGGTGCAAATTCAACTACATCACTCAGTGTGGTTACATTTGTAATGCCATATTCACACTAATGTCACCAAGAACACTACATGCAGTTACAGCTTGCCACTGATCATGGCGCAAATATTTCCCTGAGGTAACTTGGGCAGTTCCAGGGGATTTACTGTAGCAGTGAAATGGGCCCCCAAACAAATAGAAACCTGTTTATAGAGGCAAGCAGCAAAACAGAGCAAGAAAGAAACATAACCCTTCAGCTAGCAAACTGTCATCATGTGGGACCTAGTAGGATGATTTTTCACGCAGAAGGTTTGCCCATTGTAAAATGGCATGTCTCCTCCCTCCACGCTGCCTCTCACTGAGTATATGCTACCTATGAGTATACCTGCACAGACCGTGATGCCAGGAGCCCCTTAGGGTTAGTTCCTGCTTCTGCCTTTGTCAGCTGGGTTCCCACTGCAGCTGGGGTCATGCAGCTAGGAGTGTGATGCTTTCATGTGCTGTCTGACGCAGCTTGCCTGTGCTGTGCGAACAAGCATATAGCAAGTCACTTCACTATTTTGCCCAGCATATTTGTCAGTAAAAATAACTGCCTGGCTTCCCAGGTGTTGTCAGGGTTGCTAATATGCATTTTCAAAGCTATTGTGATGACAGGAACTATTCAAATTTCATGTAATTTCATAGTGGCCATCTTGAGCATATTTTTAAAACTGATCTTCCTAATGAAAAGATGCATTATTACAAAGCAATACTAGAAAGCAAGCAGCCCAAAGGGAGGCTTCTTGTGAATTCAGGATAATTAGTTACAGCATTGCTGCAAATGACTTTATTGGCTCGACATGTAAGTTGAGCTGATCTGCAGGATTCATTCAGCTACATTTTCGAGATACAGAATGCATTTTATTGATTTTTATTTTATATTATATTGGATTTGGCACTGAAACAGTCATTATATCTCAACATCTCAGCAGGACATACTGCTGCCTGTAGCACTATTGTTATAAATCAAGCTTGGAAGCGACAATTAGTTGTGCTCCTTTTTCAGTTGTGCAATTGCTCGGGAAGGGGAAGTCACAATTAGAGCGTTTTGAAACTAGAAGGTATGATGTCCTCCCAGAATCATGCAAAATGACCAAGATTAAAACTAGATGTCACACTCTGCTGCTTTGCTTCCCCCATGAAGATGTAACTAATGAGAACTACAGCCACTTAAGCAAAGATATTTTGTGGATACAACTCTTTCACCAGTTGTTCTAAAGTAAAATAAAAGTGGAAAGGGGAGAGAAATCAGTTGCTGACATAATTTTGGTTTATTTTCCTTTGCTTTGCTATGAAGATTCTGGGGTCATTGTGAGCCAAAGATATTCATTATATTGTTTCCCTTGGGTAATTCTGAAAAGGGCACAGAATGTCAGTAATCATCCCCTTTATGTCTTAGTGGCAAGTTTATGATTGAAGGATTACCTTGCTAATACATGTTTAAATGAGGCTCTGGCAATGACAGTGGTATTTAAAAGAGCTCTGGCATTTGAAACAGTTGACAGCAAGAGATTGTGCTGATAAACAGAACCAGGTTCATGTTTGGCTGGCTCTGAGACCAAAGGCTTTTACATCAGCTTTGTTCTGACACTTTGTTTTTTTAATCCACAGCAAAACTCTTTGGTACCAAATACTGAATAGAACATCACAAAAAGTTGAAAATGATGGAGAAATTTTAAAAAGTTTCCAAATGAAAATCCATATAAAAATAGACTAAATTTAGCAGCTGGCATTATTTATTATTTTTGCACATCAAAGATTAAACTTAACTTTTTGCTGTAAGAATTATTTTTAACTGGTACGAAGAAATACAGAATGTAAACAGTGCAGTACCTAGTTGCTTTCATTAACATTTTTTGACAGTTCTATGTATGACAAATGTTTCACTCAATAAGTTACAGGCAGGATAATACAAGTCATGCCTACTTGCATGAGAAAGGTCTTTCTGAGCTCAGTTGGATTCTACTAGATTGTTGTGGGGTTTTGGGTTCGGTTGGTTTGGTTTTTTTCACTTTTAGAAAAGAAGCAAAAATTATTTCCTTAGAGGATTTTAAATCATGTCCTTTTAGACTATTAAAATCTAGTCCTCTATCTGTGAAGTCCTTTTCAGAGCCTCAGCTGGAATCAGGTTTATAAATGCTGAACATAATTCCCTGATGCCTCATGGTGAGGGTGTAAATGATTTACAAACAACATGACTTCTTTGGAAATACAATGTTTTAAATTAACTGTCAAATCAAGCCTTTCACCTTTCTTTCCTACTGTCTTTTCTACCTCTCCTCTTACATCATTTTTGAAAATCCCACTTCTCCCTTGCTAAGTGAGTTCACCTCTTGGTGTGGTATTTGACTCTTCTCTGTCTCTTTTGTGCTTTTTACTAGATAGCTTGTTTATTAAACCATAGGTAGTAGCTGCAAAAGGCTGCATTTCTCTCCATCATTACCAAGAAACTCAGATAAAATTTCATCAGGTCAGAAACTTCAATCAGTCTCTATTCTGGCTTTCTCAATTCCTGGATCCTCAGCTTGAAAAGAATAAAAGTCAAGACCAGAGCCAGTCATGAGTTAACTAAACTATGAATTTGCTAGTCATAAGCAGCTTTTTTTTTTTTTTTTCCCCAGCATCAGTAAACACAGGCCAAATTTTGATCCTTGGGAATTTGGCCTGTCCAACAGAAGCTTAGGGAGTGGTAGCATCATTGTTGTACCACACAATGCTGTCTAGAACAAAAAAGCCAGACAGGTCTGGAATTCAAAAGTCATTGGTTGTAGCACAAAAAGAAGCATAACCAAAGCTAGGATAAACAGAGGAGGTTCAATACCTGTTAATTTCTCATTTGACTTTATCGTCATAATCACTTTCCTATTCTAGGTAACAAACCTCTTGTTAAACAGGTGACCAGAGCTGAGAAAATGTTTACATGACCAAATGCCATCAGAATACAGATAAGTGATTTCAGATTCCAAAACTTAGCTAAACCTTTAAGGTTTCTTCAAGCAAGAGGTTCCAAAGGAGTTATTCAGTATTTTCTATTGGATTGTCAATTAATTTCCATTTGACAGACTTGACAGTAGTTACAGAAAAAAGTGCAACCTTGGCAGTGCAATAGGTGAAATATCTATTTTTAATAGCTTTGAGTTTGCAAGTAGAATGTCACTCAAATTCTGATTTGGCCAAGATCTTGTATGTCAGTAACCATTTCTTACAATTTTTTAATATCTTTAAGGTGTTTTACTGCAGTCAAGGGAATCAATGTTTTTCGTTTCATAAGATGGAAGGAAAAAAAGAAAAATCCAGTTTTTTTCCTTTTACTACAACTTTTGAATGAGAAGACAGGTATTGAAATTTGTGCATTTATTACCACTTAACAGCTTGAGGTCTATATGCCCCATTGAGTCATTCACAATGTATTGGCAATGTACATGTACCTAAATTTTGTTTCAAGGTGTGGAGAACACTTCTGATTTAAGGTACTATTCTGTGATATTTTTTTTCCTTCTTTGGAGAATTTCAAACATAAATAGAATTAATTGCTTCTGGAGAAATCTGTCTCTGCTCACTAACTATGGAGGAAATCTGAAACTTAATATCTAGACAGCTAAAGTTAAACTGAATCTGAGGAATACATTGTTTTAAATCTGATGCATATTTTGCATCTCTTACATCTCTTTGGTGGTATTAGTCATCACAGTCTTCTATCTTTAGTAATTTAAGTGTTACCATTAGTAGTAGGGGAAAAGAGAGGTGGAAGGAGTTGCCTACAGTCACGCAGAACACCTACAAACAGAGCTAAGGACTGAATTCAGAAGACTTAAGTTTACTCTTTTTTAATACTAAACAAGGAATCACCAGGGAATCACCGGTCTTCAATATGTATGAAAATGTATTTTCCTTTGCCAAACTAGAGGTTAAATGTGTAGTTAGAAACTCAATGGGATCAAGAGTGTTGATTCTCAAGACTGCCACTGAGAATGCTATCCAACCTTCTGGGAAGGACCTCAGAGTGTCCTTCCACATTTGGAATTCAGTGTGAGCCAGAGAGCAGAGCAGAGTCTCTCAAATCTTTCAAGATTTTACAACCAAATCCTCATAAGGCCAGTGCCTTCTCTTGCCACACAAAACTGGACCATATATTGTCTCTGCCAGCCATACCTTGTCTAGTGGAATATCCTTTCTCTCTAGAGAAAGTCTTGTCTAACCACATTTATACTGATTGCAATTTCAACTACTGTTCCCTAAAAACAAGTAACCTTCTCAAACCAAAGTTTTCTTTGTTTTATTTTTGTTAAAGCAACAGTGTAATTTTCCATTTTTGTTAAGGGCACTAGCTAATCCATATCCCTCTTGCCTTTGTTTCCTATTAAAACTACTTAAGTTTCCTGCATGTATTTCAGTTAGTAAGTGGCAAATACTACTTGCTTTTCCAAATTAAAAAGGCAGGAGAAAAATGTCAAGACTTCAAATGACACATAATGATTTCACAGTAGACTCCTGAGGATAAGGAAATTATAGGGTTAGGGAACAAGAGTGAAATAATTATATCTTTTAAAACACTTTATGAACAAAAGCATTTATTTAACTAGAATTCTCTGCTGAGTTTAAATACTTCACAGTAAGTTAATTATGAAATTAATTGTAGAATTATAATTTATTTTTTGAAGAAGCAAGTAAGAATGTAAAAGTGGGATCTTTACTTATCTCTTACACTTGTACAACATACATGAGCAGGTCTTTCAACTGTGTACAGTTTGAAAAAACACATTTCTGCAACTGGCATTCTCTCACAATGAAATGTTAAGGGAACAGTAGTTCAAGGATGCTTGCATTTCTGCCGGACACAGGCAGCAGCCATAAGAGTGTAAACTATACATACTTGAAGTTATAAATATCTGAAGCTACCATTTTGTACTGAATCAACCCTTACTATTTCAGGCTAAGGAACTTCAACCAGTGAAGTTCAAAAGCTGCTAACTCATGAAGTGACAAAGGTAAAGATGACATATGTTTGACCAGTTACGACATTCTCTACATGTTGGGTACAAGACACTAATTGAAATGGATCTTTAGGCTGACTCATAAAAGAATGACTGTATGCTTAGGTAGCCTGTTTGCTTATCACTTAATCCAAATGCCATTTAAATTTAAGTGCAGATGATATTATATAGCTCAGGATGAAACTTTATGACAGCGAAGTTGACAAGCTGATTTTACTTTAAAAAAGCCTGCATCTTTGAGTTTTCTCTGAAAGTTGCAAGTATAAAGGATGTAATTCAATTAAATTACACTTTGTGCCTAAGGTTTATAAGTTACTTTCACCCATGGAAAAAAATATAGGCCATAGTATAGCAGTCCAGAACAGCTAAAGAATGTGTGGTAGTGTTTAGTTGTAAGCTACCTCCTTCGTATTAAATGACACATGTAGAGGTTAAATAGTATTCCCTATATCTCTCCATTTCTCTTACATAATAAAGTTAGCATCAGGAGGCCATGATGAAAATGTAGAAAAATAAGAATTTTTACCAGCTTTGAAATAGTATTTTGGTTAAGTTGAGGAGTATGAAGGACCTAAAACTACTGAAAAAAATCTGTTACACTGGCTTCACAGGTAATGACCTAGTATCTTTTGTCCCCAACTTAGCTATCATGTTCATGGCAAACTTCAGGGACCCTATACTTTCAAAAATCCCTGCTCTCTCATTAGAAAGTCTAAACCTGAATTTCAGAACTTCACCTAGTTCATAACAGTAACTTTGCAAGGGGTGGCTATGATACTGAAACAGCTTCTTTTTTTTTTTTTTTTCATAAGGAGCTTCAGGACTCTCCATATAGAAGTCACTAGCAAAATTGAAAATATTGCAAAAAATTCTACCCATCTATGAATTTCATGTTGAGTCCTCATTAACATTCGTTTAGCAATCAGAAAGAGGATTTTTAAACCTTGTCTCCTAAATAAAATTTCTGTGTTTATTTCCCTTCTCTTAATGTCCATACTCTTTGGCCATCTAAAAAGTCATCGTTCAAGTAAAAGATCAGCTGACTGAGGAAAATCAATGAGATAAATCCACTTTTCCAAGGAAATAATCAAGAATTTTAGAACAATACAATAAAAAACTTTTGTTATCTTACAAATCACTAATCAGGAACATAGCAGCATGTTTATAGATAGGGCATCTATAAAGATATACTCCTCTCCCCAGTGTTATTCTATCTTTTCTGCTGAAATGGAAATCTCCTGAAAACAATGATGCACTTTTCAGTGATTTAAACTTCTCGTTAGATCCTGCCATGCCTTATTTAAATGTGTCAGTTCCATACAAAAAACAAACATGCAGAGGTTAGCAGAAATTAAAAAGGCTGGCAAAAAAAATAAATCCATTTCTCTAAGCATGAAGTGGATTCAGATAAAGCTTAGTTCTCAAAGCAAAAAAATTTAAAAAACAGTATCTTGGTGAAAGCAGGATGAATCTCAATAATCTGAGCTGAAACAGTGAAATCTGGTTGAGCTGCACATGTGCTTCTTAAGGGCACTTCTCAGAGACCAACATGGTTCTCCAAATAGGCTGGGAATTTGAAAAATGAAGTGGCCCTCAAGTCCTACTGCTTCTCCTCTTCATTTAAAGCACCCAGGTGGCATCTGCGCAACACACATGGTCCCTACAGTTGGAAGAACTCTTCAGCTAAATCAACAGCACTAAACAGCACAGGGAAGACTTGTGGGCAAAGCTGCTTGACCTAGGTTTATTTTCTGCTTAGGTCAGTATCTCCAGTTGGCTATGGCAGAATTAAATTTAATCTGTAGATATTTTTAATCACAATATGCTATATTTGGGTCCAAATTTTGATCATCCTGAAGGCAGCTCTTCTTAAGTCTTACCTTTTTTGTCTTATCTCATTTATTCAACAACCTACCCACATCCTCCACACTTTGCCCTCTCCTGAAATTGTCATTACAAACTTTATCACATGTCTGATGTAGCAGGGTGCATATAAACATTATCTAGAGAGCAAACAAAGCTTTTTCTTAAGAAAACTAACTAAACTTCCCACATAAAAAGAATTTTTTGCAAATTCAACTGCTTTTTATCTACAAATAATTGAACTGAACATCTTTGCTACCTAAAGTCTTTTCCTGTTTGCCTTAGTCTTTTCTGCTTTCTTATATTCTAATTGTGTGCTCTTGGTTTTTTTCTTTCATTTTTATACCTCTTACAGTTAACATCATTTTAATAATATTATGAATGCTTAGGGAGATGAGAGAAGGAGCAGCTAATTACTACTAGTATGGATTGTTATTGACTCACTGCATTCTTGAGCACAGGTGAGTATCTTCCGTACCATTTCACCTTTCAGCCTGGTTTTTAAAAGAACATTTTAATGATATATCCGCAATGTAAACAGGGGAGAAGAGCTTGAGGTAAAGGTCATCAACTTTTTTTTTTTATCTCAGTGGAAAAGCTGAATTTTTGATGCCTGTACAGGACTTCATTAACTGTTTTAGTTATTTAGACTGTGGTTCTTATTTTCATCGCTGTCCCTCAGGCAAGCAAAGGTGGCAGAACAAAGGTGATCGGGTGGATTTACAACTCTTGCACCAGATACTACCTCATTTCCTTTGTGTATTGAAAGAGAGGGATGCCCGTAGTCCTGTGTGGCAAACAACAATATATGCACATATTGTGTTTCAGAGGGGATCATTTACCCTATCTAACTTCTCTGCTCTACTGGTTTTATCTCTGTTTTTACTGAGAAGTGGTAAGTGTAGGTGTCTGGCATTGCCTCCTCAATTTCAATATTGTCCTGAAAACAGGGCAACCACTTAATTCACATAGGCCTGTGGGGTGTAGGAAAGAGCCTGCCAGATGCAGTTTCCTCAGAGAAATTCCTGTTGTATTCAGGTGCCACCCACTGTCTTCGGACTGGATTTTGCCTTTTCTCTGTTAGCATCAACTCAAAGTAATTAATGTGAACTATGCAATTACAAAAGCTAAGGGATGGGTTACCACATCTGAAAGTCATTCTTCATAGCTTCTCACTAATTCGTGGGACAAAATGCCATCAGTCTTTTTGTACAGGTGCACTGTTTCAAGGCAATCAGGGGAGAAGGAGAGAAAGGGTAAATGGAAGCAGTTTGAAGTGCCATCTACATACACATGAAAGACAAGGTAATCAAGTAGATGTGAACTTTTCTCAGAAGACCCTATTAACTAATACATCTTTCCTGAAGTAGTTAATGCACCTTATGCTTTTGTTTATTGCAGTGTATTACAAACACCTCCCTGGGGGTCCTCTGGTTCTGTTCCTGGAAACAGGGGTTGGCACCAAAAGAAAATTCAAAGTGCCGCAGAAGCATAAGATGTAAGAACTGAGAAAAACCTTTGGGACCAAACCACGCAGAGGCTGATTAAAGCTGCAATATCCACACCCTGAGTTGCCAAGATAGACTGTAAACCAGCCTTAGCGTTGTCAGGCTCAAGAGGAGATTGGGTACAAGTACTGTCACTTCTTCACTGGGCCTGCTTTTACAGGCCAGTTCCCGGACAAAGAAAAGGCACTGTCTTGTCCTTCATATGTATATCTGGGTACAAAGCTGCTTGTAAAAAAAAAATAATAATAATAAATCTACAGAACAACAATAAAAAGAATAGCATAAAATTGACTTCCCTTTCCTCCTGTGTTGCTCACACTTAAACAGAAATAGAAAGACTCTTTGAGCCAGATTCATGCTCTTTGTAATAAACTATTGAGGTCAAGCTGGTTATCATCCAGCTGGAGGATGAACATAACCCATTGGATTTGTTTTATATGAAAGCAGAAAGACCCTCACTACCTGATGCAATTATCTGGTTACATTTGTTTAGCTTTCTGATGCTGTCCTACACAAAGACATAACTCTGGAAAAGGCTGTATACATATCCCCTCTGGTCACTGGCAGAATAAGATGAATAGGACTTGATCACAATCCAGTGTTAGGCTCTATCTCCCTCATACACACACAATGTATCACGATGGCACTTCTGACTGGAGGGGAAAACAAAATCAGCTCTCAGCCAGCATAGCATGCTTGTACAGGAGCTTTAGAAATTGTTGGGGAGGATATTCCTACAATACACCTTTTATCCTAGGCAAAAAATAAAGCACATTCATAAGCTACATGTGAGTAATTTCAGGCTCTGGATTTGGTGGATGGTGACTGCTCCTTTGAGGAAGTTATTTTGCTTTGTCATGGGATACATCACATATTTATTACGTTGGTCAAGAAAGGGGAAAGTGAACAGTTGTAAGTGGATGTGATTGAGTCTAAGTGAGCGTGAAGGAGTTTAAAGCTGGTTCCTCTTACTTGGCAAAGGTGTAGGTTAATATAGGTGACTTCTATAATTTACACCTTCACACTTTCTCACATCCTCTTGTGTGTTTCAAAAAAAAAACTTCAGCAACTCTTTTAACTCACATCCTGCCTGTGATTCTGTAATTCACACTAGTTTGCACATCACATCTGGGTCCTTCCACCTGCAGTCACAGCGTAAAACAAGGCCAGGCAGCTGTTCTTAGCTCACCAACAGCAGCTCCTACACAGTGTGCTCCAGCTCTCCATTAAGAGAAGCACAGAAAGTGTGATATTTGCATTTGTCTTTCTTACATGTTCCTGGTAAGCCACAGTGCTGGTAGTTGACTTGGAGCACAGCTTTACAACGTATGTATGTATGGCTAGGCTTTGCGAATGAAGATCCAGGGAGGGCTCCGCCCACACTCCTCATCAGCGCCTTTTTCAAGTGCGCTGATAAAAAGAGGATAGCAGATAGCACCCTCGAGCCTGCACTATGGATTTTTTTAGGTGAGACACAGCATGCGCAGAGCTGGACCCACCCTTTAATCCTGAGGTTCATCTGCCAGGGCCTAGCAAGCTTGGATGCTGGCAGCAAAGTCCTTAGGACAGAGGTTTTATTAGAGTGTCCTTCTCTTAGATGGAAGGCCTTACAGGGCTAAATGAGCTCCATCTGCCTGGGTTTGGAATCAGAGTTGTCCTTCTCCTAGGATGACTGCCAGAAGCCTATTGAGCACATCCTACCCATACAAAGATTATAGGAACATGGGTATCACTCCCCACACTTTACCATGGGCAGTGAGTTTAATGCTCCCTCTGCTGTTGGCACAGTTATTGCAGCAGGGGCCACAGAAGACCCCAACTGATTTTCAGACTGTGCCTGAACAGCTTTATAAACAGCAGTTAGAAAAGCAGCCCCCTATGACTCTACCCACAGATATGTGAAGACAAGTGTCAAGGTAACGGTGAAATCATGACAATTTACTCTGATGTCTTGTGAAACTCTTGAGTTAATATCCTTCTCCACATCTCTAGTTCTATTTTCCATTTCTTCCATGCTAGCTAAACCAAACTCCCAACCTGACAACCACAGCCCAGTATGTTTGGTTTATCATGTTTCCGTGACATGAATGGCCACTGATTAATAAAAAAATATTGTCAAAGAAAGCTTCTGTCACTGTTGATAGAGACTGACAGAGAATGATATTAGGTTTAGAGATGGGAGATTCTTTAGGGTGGTTATCTTTCATTTAGCTTTTTATTTTTGAGGTACCTTTTTTTTTTTTTTTTTCAAGTTTCCACAAGATGGGAAAGATGAACAAGCACAGAAAGCCTCTGCTTTACTTCACTGGCTACTTTGCCATGCCATCGAGTGGCTTTTTCACAATGATTAGTGTCTTAACTTCACGGGGCAATAGAAACATTTTGGAACATATGAATTACAGAGAGAGCACCATTGTAGGGGAAGAAGGCGTAAAGGAGAAGAAATTAAACTGGAAATACCCTAAAGACAATTATTTCATTTTGGAAGGTGGGTTATTTTTTTTTCCTGACACTAAATAAGTATAATTACAGCACCCACTGACTTTTTAAAATGTATTCACTTTTATTGAGATAATATTTTGAACTTAATGAACTTGTCATACCAGAATCTCAGGGCACTTAATAAACATGAAATGAACATGCCTAATGCACACTTTTTGAGGTGGTTAAGCTCTATTATTCTTCTCTGTAAATAAACTGAAGCACAAAACAATTATACAGTTTGCCCAATAGCACATGAAGTGAATCTCAGATCACAGAAAAGGATCGAGAGGCTCATTATGCTGTTGTCTTGCAATTGTGTAACTATCAGGTTCTTTTCATTTTTAGAAGCCAAAAGAAAGGAAAAAAATACCTAAAACATAACCAAATCCAGCAAATTTACTAATAAAGGGCTGCTGATGAATAGTATACTTTTCTCCTTGCTCTACTGAGTTATTTTCAGTGTTTGCTCCATTTGTATTTCATCTATAATACTAACAGCAAGTTCTTTAGAAAGTGATCACTCTAATCCAATTTACATCATTCACCTAATGTGCCTTTCTTTGTCCACCAAATGTGTCTTCTGATTCACTTCCTGACTCACTGCAATTTTACAATGGTGTCACTTAATTGAAATCAATTTTGTCTAGGTGGGATCATAGTGCTTTTCAGTGAAAAGCTGCATTTACTTACCCAAAATAAAGCCTAAGGAGCAGTGGGGGGGAGGGGGAGGATGCAGGAAAAGAGGAGAAAGAGACAAGAAATGCCCTTGTATCAGATTCAGGGATTTCAATAAATTGTTAACACGGAAGTATCTGTAGATGAGAATTTAGTTGCTCTGAGGAGCTGACTTCAATTTCAGGTCAGGTTAATGTCAAAACCAGCTTGATGAACACCTTGAAAAGATGATTACTTGCATTACACAAGCACAGAAGCCTCAAGAATCTATAATTTCTGCTAATACATAGCAGCCTGCCGCTGATTTTCTACTCAGAAAGGGCAGGAAACCTCTGGTGAGGTCTGTACCTCAGTTTAGAAATTGCTTATGGTTTTGACAAATAGGTGAAAAGAAAGATGAAAAGCAAAGGAGATAACACCTCACAATGAAGACTGAGAACTAAAATCAGAGGGAAATCTGCTTTTTCCAAAGGCTATCCAGGACATGCATTTCAAAACACAGATCACCTGAAATCTGGTCTGCTGACCCGAGATCAAGACTTCCCTAAATCTTTGCCCAGTTCCTATATCAACTCCATGATTACATTCAAATAAAAGCACATTATGTGTAAGTGACGGAGCCAAAACTTGTAAGAAACTTGTGCAGCCTGTGGGCCCACGCCCACTCTGTTCCTTTCTCTGGCTACATTCAAACTCAGCTGCAGAAAATTATCTACCTTGACTTCAGCAAGGTATAGAGAGTACCCTCAGCAAGTTTGCTGATGAAACAAAGCTGCGAGGAGCAGCTGACACACCAGGAGGCTGTGCTGCTATCCAGCATGACCTGGACAGGCTGGAAAGTTGGGCAGAGAAAAACCTTAAGAAATTCAACAGTGGCAAGTACAGGGTAACGTGCCTGGGAAGGAATAAAACACCATGTACCAGTACAGATTAGGGACTGATGTGATGGAAAGCAGCTCTGTGGAAAACCACATGGAGTCCTGGTGGACAAAAGGATGACCATGAGCCAGTAATGTGCTCTTGGGACCAAGAAGTCCAATGGCTTCCTAGGGTACATCAAGAAAAGTGTGGCTAGCAGGCTGAGGGGTGTTGTTCTCCCTCTCTGCTCCACCTTAGTGAGAGGCCACATCTGGAGTACTGTTTCCAGTTCTGGTCTTCCTTGATCAAGACAGACATGGAACTTCTGGAGAGGGTACAGAGAAGGGCTGAAAAATTATTAGGGAAATTGAACATCTCTCTTATGCAGAAAGACAGAAAGCTGGGGCTGTTTAGCCTAGTAACAAGAGGACCAAGATGTGTCAGGAGGATGGGGCCAGTCTTTTTTCAGTGGTGCCCAGTGACAGGACAAGAGGTAACAGGCAAAAACCAGACCACAGGAAGTTCCATCTAAACATAAAGAGGAACTTCTTTACTTTGAAAATGGTAAAGCACTGGAATAGGCTGCCTAGAGAGATGGTGGAGTTCCCATCTCTGGAGACATTCAAACCCTGCCTGGACACCACCTTGCGCAACTTGCTCTGACAGTGCCATTGGACTAGATCTCCAGAGATTCCTTCCAACCCCCTAACAGTCTGTGATTCTGTGACCCAGTCAGCCTGAAATGGTAGGTAGCTTTGAAGTCTCCCCATAATATTAAATTGACTATGCAAGCTTACATGCAACTAAGTTATTTCTAGTAGAGTGCTGCTTGCTAGCTGGCAAGAGTTATCTTTGCCTATCAGCACAACTGATAGCCCCTTTGCACTATGAACTTGCCTTTTTCCTGCATCATCCCCATAATTAATGCAGGAATTGCTTGCATCTGTCTTGCAGTTCACAGAATGACAGGTAATAGGAACAAAATGGCCCTCCACTATTATGCTGTATTAGCAGCACTCCATTCAAAAACGCCAATGATATGCTTTTTTGCATGGCACAAATCTTGTGCATGTGTTTAGGTAACCAGCTGGTATTTCTAAAAAACAGTCTCAATGATGTGATTGCTGGATAACAGGGAAACATCCTTAAGGGCTGCCAGTATAAACTTACCTTAATAGTTTGTCCTTGTGTTGTCATTTCCTTTCAGAAATAACTCCATCACACCTCTCTCCTGTGGCATGAAAAGAGGATGCAATATATAATTACTATGTCTATATTCCTCTTCAATTAAGTAACTGGCAAAGTCATCAGGGCTTTTGAGATGGTGACCACAGGAAATGTTTCTGTACCAAAAAAAACCCACAAACTTCTCTGTTCTTGATACCATATTAATTAGAAACCACAACACTGGAGGACTGTGCAGGATGTCTTTGTTCCAGCTGGACACTCAGAAAAAGGAAAAAAATAGTAATGGGTTGCAGAAAATGTGTTAAGGGACTTGACTAACAAAATACAAGAACTATGTGGCAAGGCAAAAATAGCATATAGTTTAACAGCAGCTTTCAAGTGCAGAAACTATTGAAGTTAAGATCTTCACCACCTCCATGTGAGTTTTTATAATGTTCCATGGGTTTATTTTATTTTTATCCTGCCACTACCCACATTTGGGTGCTCCAGAAATAATATATGAAGGTAGTTAGCATAGATGTTTGATAGTATAGGAATGACCTACAAGGTTTTCCATTACATTTCAGAGAAATAAGATAAAATCCAGAAAATAGCAACAAGCAGAGCATCACCAGGGGTGACCAAGGAGGCAGAAACTGTTGGTTTTGTACTTGATCCTCATCAGCTGCTGTGAAAAGCGTACCTAATGCCTTAGCAAAGAAGGTGCAGGAGTAAATCTTAGTGAGAAATCTTCTTTTAAAGTGATGTGATTACCTTGCAGTCAGGTCAGGAGAAATGGAGCACTGAAAAAATTGAAAAATCCCTTTCAAATGTCAGCAAATGTTGCCATCCTTTGTGGTTGCAGCTTTAAGTGAAAACTATTTTAGGTTGAGATTACACTATAGGGAAGAAAAGAATAGGTTTGATCTCCAAAAGTACCTGGCACCTAGGTAAAACTCAGTAAAATTTTGAATTCGAGTGTTCTCAAAGGACTTAATCTCTGTAATACAAATATTGGTAGATAAGTGGATATAAAAAGGGCAATAAGATCATTACCAAAAACTGGAAATCAGTCTGTTAGGTGTTCCCTTCCTTTAATTATTTTTTATTTTATTATTTCTCTTGGCCCTTGGAATGATCCGTTTGCTTTTCAATGTTAGTACTTCGGACACTGGTGTTTCCACACTAGTGGGTCATACACAGATTTTAAAAACAGTATCAGCTGAAGTTTATGCTTCTTTACTAAATGTCAAGGTACAATAGATTATTCTAACCAGCATGTTAAAAAAAAAACTAATTAAAAATTATTAATAAAAAAGTTTTAAAAAATCATCTGTTCTACAAATGCAGAACTGAGGCATGAGAGTTGTTTCTATATTGTGCCTCTTCTCTCATGAAATATTATTTGGGTTCTCTGTAAATTGAGCTTGGTTTATTGTAGAATGAGATAGTAAGTATTAAAAAGCAGGTTGTTTGTATCATTGATTACCATTGTACTTTTTGGCTATGTCATTTCTCAATAGCTCTAAGTTCCACCTCTGCCCCAAGGCTGAAAACTGTGGGCTGTGTTTTCTTCTCTGGGCTCAAAAAAAAAAACCCTACTTCCTACACTTGCTGCTCATGAATTCTATTTGCTTTCAGGATGCTAGCGTGAGAGCAGATCAGTCACCTAGCAGATCAAAAGAGTTGGTGCTCAGATCATTTCTTATTTTGTTCTGCTAGAGCTTCCAGTCGTCTGCTGTGAATAATCTGGGAAAAAACACAAGGTGGCACAAATAGGTCATTGCTTATAGCTGGCATTCAGGACACATCCAGCACCAGACAACTAAAGTCATGCTTACTGTACACTCCTTAGCTGTACACAAAGAAAACAGATCTAGATCTCTTGTAAAAATAAAGATCCAGAGCCAAGAGGAAGTGGGAACCGGGCCAAGTTCTGAAGAGATTAATCACTTTTTATTCAGCTCACACTATGGCTCCTTTCCCACTGAAATCAGAGGTTTTCCTGAGAAAGCATTAGTTGAATAAATAAGACCTGGAGTGCTTGGCCCCAAAGCTCCTTGGCTACCACTTCATCTTCTCTCTTCACCATCTGTCTGCTTCAAGAGCACTGACAAGAGAGATCACATGGCTCACCTAGCCAGCCTAGGAAAGTTATCCTAGCAGTAAATACCTTTATCTTTCCTATCCGGGCTACAAAGGCATTGAATCCCAACTTGGTGCAGAAAAGGAGGCTGTTTCCCTAAGAAGTGTCAGATGACACAGGAGAAGGCCAAACAGCAGACTAGGAATGCTCTGGGATGCTCTCAGCTGTTAAAACCATTTGAAAGAGGTGAGGGGAGTATTGCTGAAAGAGCTGGCCTCAAGCTTCCCCATGTTCAGTTGGACATTGAGTCCTCAGTTTTCCCAAGAGAGTGAATAGGAGCCAAGCTAGGACCTTGCGATGGCAGCAACAAGGAAATGATAGTCATGGATAGGAAGTTAACATAAATGGAGTACAAAATAAAGGAGGGCTTCATAGACTCCACGGGTGATTAGGGGAGCTTTATAGTCTTCCAGAATTTATTTTACTGTCACTTTTGAAGGATTTTTAAGCATCCATGGATTCCAGAGATGGCCCAGACAGCCAATTAATATTATGATTCATCACCATGGAGCTTATCATGATGTTATCATCATGAGTCTGTAGTATCATTCAGTGAATGCCTAAGAGGATACACTGATTGGCCATAATTAGTACTGCATCATAAATTCATGTGGGGCTTTAAAAACATTAAGAAACAGTATGTCTCCTCCCCAGAGAGCAACAGCCTATAACTAAGCCATTTTCTCAGACACAGCACAAGCATGATTAATTTAGCTAATAGCTAACAAGGACATACTAATGGCTTTTCCCTGATGAAAAGTGACCTATGTCTGTGTGAGAAAACACAATTCTGAGGACAGAGCTAAAGGAAGATGCAAGTTTGGAAGCTGTAGTTTGCATGGCAGTTGCTAAAGAGAGGGCATGCATTAGTATCACCTACAAAGGAAAACTCTGTTAGCTGTGTTAGATTATTTGCCATAGGACATCCAAATGAATGGCATCAAAGACAGAAAATGTTGGCCAGCTCTAGGTTTGAGGTTTATATTATAAAAAAACCCTAGTTAGTTATGGTACATTACAGGAAAGTAAGGGAAGCAAAAGAATTTGTAACTGTAATTATTCTCCCCTAGACACTTATACTGTATACACAGTTATATAAATACAAAAAACCTCACAAAAGTGTTCCATTTTTGCTAGAATATAATCCAGACCACCCTCAGTACCTTACCTTCTTTGATCAACTTCTTGCTCTTACTTTTATTTTTTCCTAACTTACCACACCACAGCCTTTCTAATCTAATGGTTTGCCTCTCTTATTTCCTAGTCCCATACGGCTTCCTGGCAAAGATGCTTTCATCCCAGTTACTGTTCTTACAACAGCTGACCCTGCCACTCATTAACTTACATACCATTGCTTGGCTGAATTCCAGTTCTACCTTACCCATTGTGAGAAAACTGGGTCAAACTAAATTTTTCTACAGAAAAGATAGAACCAATTCTTGCTGAAGTTCAGAGTTGCAGATTTCCTACAGAAAAGCCCTGAGGAACTGGATATAGGAGACATTCTTCATTTTTAAAGATGTTTCTGTGTCTCTCAGTTCCGTGGTTTCCTTAAAGGTGATTCTCTTTTAGCTTAGCAAGTAGACTCTTGCGGTTTAGAGTTGAAGGTCAGGACTAGCTCTGTTCTTAGCTGCGTGCTTCAGCTTCCTGAGTCCCTGAGGAAGTGTGTGGTGAGACCCACGGTTTATCTGCTGTCTCTCACAAATCTTTTTGAAATAGGGTTTAGCAGGAGATTGTACATGTAACTACTACACTGACTTAAGAGCTGAAGAAGAGATGCCTTTTATCTGCAATTAGAGACCAGCACTGAACACCAAAAAGCTTGTGCAAGCTGGAATTTGGCTGAAGAAATTGCATCTCTGTCAACACAACTAGAGGCTCAGCAGTTTTCTGATTATTAATGTGCTTCAGAAATCTGCTGGGGCTGATTACACATAACCAATGAAACACCAATGGCCTGCTCAGCTTTCAGATTCTTGGAAGACTAGGCATCCTTTACCCCTGGAGCCATCCAGCCTTCAGCACTCAGTGAAAGCAAAACAAATGTAGTGTGCATACAACCATAACCACATGGCAAGATTATGCCTCTGCAAACTATTCTATCAGATACTCCAATATCACCAACTCTCATGTTTGCTGGAGGCAGAAAGACTGCAATTTGCAAACTTTGTTGAGTGCTGAGGTTACTGGAGTGTGAGAATTTTCCTGCCAGGAGTTTTTATGAAACCAGGTTGACAAATTTTTTTCTTATTTCTTGAAAAGAAAATGTTTTATAGCCTCTTTAACTGGTTGTGGTTGCCTCATTCATGTTTCCTTGGAACTCAAAAGTCTAGGCTCTGAGTCTTTCTCCTCAAAGCACAGAAAACAAATTCCAGAGCAGATTTTAAAGACCTCTCAGGGGTTTTCCATTTGTTAATTTATTCTAACTTTATCTGCCACAGAGGTCCATCAGTAGAAAAATGGCCCTTACTTGTCCCTTACTCCGGTTGTGGAGCTTGCTTAATCCCACAGAATCTATGCACAACAAAGCTAATTGATTTCTGAACAGTTATTTTATTTAGCCTCATAATACTGAGACTTCAGGAATGTTTAGCTCTTTGTGGTCCCAGATTTTTATGGCTGAGGAACATCTGCTTTCTCCTAATCAGTTCAAGAAATAGTAATCTCAGTTTTAGACTCCCCTACTGTTTTATCTGCTAAAATTTCAGGGCAAGGACAGTCTGCTTATATGTTTGCCCATACAGGGTAAACTAATATACCATTCAGCACAAAACTTTACTAAATCTTCAAGCATTGTTCTCTATTTTATAATTTATACAAGTTAAATATAAAAGCCTCTGACACAATATTCAGAACCACTGGGCAATCTCATTTTCCAGAATGAGCAAGAACAAGAAATGCAAAGTACCAGTATGGAAGTGGATGCAGATGACTCAGAGGTGCTGGCAAATGTCCCATCATGAGAGAGAGAGAGACTTGTGGATTAGAAATGAAAACTTAAACTACTTTAACAAAAATAATAACAATAACATGAAATATTTATATAAATCATAGAATCATAGAATGCTTTGGGTTGGAAGGGACCTCTGGAGGTCATCTAGTCCAACCCCCCGGCAGTGGGCAGGAACATCCCCAACTAGATAAGGTTGCTCAGAGCCCTGTCAAGCCTCACCTTGAATGCCTCCAGGGATGGGGCCTCAACCACCTCCCTGGGCAACCTGTTCCAGTGTTCCACCACCCTCATGGTGAGGAACTTCTTTCTAATATCTAGTCTAAATCTATCCTTCTCCAATTTAAAACCATTGCCCCTTGTCGTTTCATTACAGGCCTTTGTAAACAGGCCCTCTCCAGCCTTCTTGTAAGTTCCTTTTAGGTACTGGAAAGTCACTACATATATACTAAACTAATACCTTGATAGCAACTATGTCACTGTCACCACTGATGCTGTAGTAGAAGGACTCACCAGCAGACAGAAGTCAGACTCAGTGGTTGGATCCCGGAAACGGATTCAGGAACTCTTGGATTGAGATCAAAGGGAGAACAGACAAAGTCCTTTAACAGCAGAGCTGGACTTCTGATCCTCACAAGGAGAGTTACCAGTTACCACTCCACCACCTCAGATGGCTCCGTGCTCAACCTTCAGGAAAAGAGTGGAGTCCCAAACCTCTCCTTTTAGTATTTGCTGTTAATTAGGTGCTAGATAGCTTAATCTTGCACCTGCCTTGCTTGGGTCTTAGGCTTTATGTAACAGACTCCAAGGCCTAAGCTTGGTGTGAGAGTTTCAGGGACTGGCTCTTAGTTTTATACTGAATATCATGTATATGGAATGGTAGACCTTGTTGGTCAGTTTAGGGTCATAACTCAAATGAGGAAACATACGAATCCAAAGAACATCAGATGACATACACTTGTCTGGCTGAATTATCTTACTGGCATAAAATCATACAAACTAAAAAGAAAATCACCACAGGGTAGCACATATTTTGTCTTTTCTTCCACAAAGAATTCTCCCTTGTTGAAAGAAGATTGAAAAAAATTATGTGCTTCTCAGCTAAAGCTCAGCTTTTGAAAGCCATGTTTCAAGATGATGTTTATTGATGGGGCAGCACTTCGGAAAGAAAAATACTCTCCAAGAAACTTTTTTTAGAATTCAAATGCATGTTATTTTCAATTTCAGAATTACGAAAAAATTAATTGATTGAACTGGTTGCCTGATTCCACTGATAAGGAGGTTCTTATTTTTGTTAGATCAAATCCTTGGCTGTTATAAATTAATGTAGCTTTGCTTATTCTAATTTAGCTGTATGACCACTGGAAGTATTCACTGAACCACAGAGTAAAGCTGAGGAATCTCATGGCAAATATTCTGATCTGGAAGGGTGCTGCTTAGAGTAAAACCAAAGAAGAGGCACTTTTTTTAATCTCAGTTAGTCTTTATACCTCTCCTGTCTTACTTACTGGTTGAAGAGCAACTCAAACGTACATTAGAGCACCAAACCACACTGGACTAAATCATGCTTCTGTTTCCAAGAGCTGACTTTACTCTAGCTATGCACTGCAGAGTAAAGGCTGTGTGGGAATCATTTTTCCATACACACTCATCTGTTGGATTCCCTTTCTGAGTACGGTGTTATTCTGGATTATTCAGGGTGGGGGGCATAAAAAGAGCCAGAGATACCCAGAGGGTGGCTATGAAGAAATCACTCCATGAGACAGAGAAAGTCTGAGGACCCCTTGTTAAAATATAGGTTGTTCACTGCTCTGCAAAACCATGCCTTTTATTAGAAAGATCAGTGCATAATAATGGAAGAAGCAGCTAACGTTTTTTCTAACAGATCTGACCTTATACCTTTACTTATATTAAATCTGAGCTGAAGTGATGGCACCTGCTGCATTGCACTAATACACTGTTAGACTCATGCCTCTTCTTTTTGTATTTTTAATAAATATGCAATGAAGGAATTACAAAGCTATGGGTTAAATTTAGGCACACATATATGAAGCAAGCAACTGCAAACCTCCACACACTACTCTGTCAGAGCACTTCTGCCTTGATTTTACCACCTACTCTGATGATGTTCTGCACACGTCTTGTTTCCTGCTGCTCGTCTCCACAGATATCTGACTACACATCATGTGCTGCTTCTTCACCTCCCTCTCAAATCTCCAGCTACTATCTAAATCCTTTCTCCCTCCTCTCTTTACTTCTCATTCAAATTATTCCTGGCCAGCACATCACCCCTCTTCACACTGATTTCTCATCCCTCCTCCTTGCCATTGTGATAAAACCATAGTTTAACAGAAATCAGTGGAACCAGTAAAATAGAGCAAAGGCTGATTTCACAATATTCCATTGTTAGATTAAATAGTGAAGATCAATATTTGGAAAATGCAAACAACACTTTCATAAAGGATATTTTTGAGCCTAAAATACATGATATATAAAAATATTATGAATGTGACATTAATTAGAAGCGAAATAAGACACAATAGCCTTAATTTCTAAAGAAAGGATGAAATTAATTAAAAAGATAAAAGGTTATCATTAAAGTAAAAATCTGACAATGTAACTAGTGGAATATTGAACCAGAATAAACAATGAAATAACAGAAAGGGTCACCAAGAATTTAGAGACAAAAATCTGACCAGGGGCTTTTCTGACTTTTATTTTTTTTAATTGCTAGGCCTATAAACCACAAAACCTTCCCCATTCCAAAAAAATATCTCTGGACACATTTTCTTATCTGTCTTTAGAAAATCTCCCAAATTATAGTTTCAATTGTTATTAATACTTTGATTTAGATATGAGCAACTGGGACATTTTAGTGGATAGATATGTTACAGAATCTGATTGCTTCCCTGAATTCTAGATAATGTGAATGCCTCACAACATGCCAAAAGTGTAGTCTATTAACTTAAAGTTACTAGCTTAACTTCAGATTTGGGGAAGTCTTTCTAAGTTTAGAACAATGTCCTAAAATCTTGGGATCAATCCATTGGTTGTTTAGATTCACACCATCTCTACGGTGCATTTTCCAGGAAAGTTTTTTTCTCTTGAATATCAAACTGTTTGGAGCATGAATATTTTTAAGGAAGTTGTCCCTGTAAAGTACTTTGCAGGTCTACTGCAGTCTATGAATGCAGTCTATGAAGCCCATGCAAAGTACCAGGTAAAGATGATTCTACCACTTTTCCTTTGTTTAGCTCAGTGACTTCAGCCATCTTATATCACTTGTTGCTTCTACATAAGTGCCTCTAATGCTGACTCAGTACCTGACAACTAGTTTCAACTTCAGTTGTTGCCAGCTAAGCAAAACAAATACAGTAACAAATGTGAAATAAATTGCACTTAAGGAGACAATTTGCGACAATGAACAAACAAAGCAGCATCAAGGGATATACAAACAGAAGTACATGCAGGAAGTATGAGCTGGGGGTTTGCTCACTTCAATGTAAAGCAAGAGTAAGTCTCTAGGTGAGTGGAGGTTTTACAGAAGAAAGATCCGAATCAGCCCCTTCACCTCAGGGAGGCAGGCAGTTAAGGTGCTGGTGACTGATGGAATAGTTACTAAGCTTTCAGTTATGATAAAGGTGAGTAATGATTTTTATGCCATTCTTCACAGACTATCTTCATATCTTCCTCCATCCTGTCAAAACAAGAGATCTGCTTTTCTACTAACACCCAAAGGCCTCAGTGTTTTAGTAATGAAGTAAAATGAACTCATGCCGCTCTTCTGTCAAGCCGTGAAAAGCTGGCTCCAGAGCATATGTGTGGATTTATACAGTAGAGCTTTTGGCCACTGTTAATGACAGCAGCAGGAAGCCCTGAATGGCATGTTCTGTCAACAGCAAGCCCCTTAATAACCACCAAGGGTTTTTACCCCTCCCCTCCCTAGCTAGATTTTATGCGGACTGACAGGAAGAAATCACCTCTTTCACCTTCTCTTGCAGCCTAAAAAGAAATGAGTGATAAAGTATTCATGAGAAGGTGGAAGGAGAGATGGAAAAAAATCAAGTTATAATAATGTTAGCAAAACAGTAAAAAGAAGAGAATTCAGGGAAGGCAGAGATAATGGCACGTACCTTATCTCAGCTGCCTCCTGGTCTGGCTTGTCCACATGAATGTACAGAGTGATGGAGACTGAAAGAATAATGCTAAGCACAGTCAAGCTCTGTGCCACAGAGTGTAAAACAGGACCAAAACACTGGGTCAGTGATACTGTCTCTGAAGCTGGAAGCCTCCAGCTTCAGAGAAACCTGCACCTTACAGAGGAGATGCTCTTTGGCAGTTTGTTAGACAACAAAGTGTTGCAGTTTTGTGGTTGAAAAAGTTCCAGTTATTAAAGCTGCTGTGTGGGAAACGGTGCACAGAAATTTGTAGTACAGTGATAACATGATGTAATTCTCCAGTTTATAGGAGGATATTGGATGAAAAGTTGTTTCAAAATCCCAGTTGGAAGGTAAATATGTGATGTATGTGGCAAGGTAAATCTCTCCTTCCTCAGGCAGTAAACTGGTGTTAACATCAGTGCCCTATTGAAGCTAGTAAGAACACTGAGAGATTTGGCATCCTGTACGTGTTATGTGAGTTGATTTAAATTAGTTCATTCACATTGTCATCGTCGTCGTCGTCATGGCTAGGCTTCGCGAACGAAGATCCAGGGAGGGCTCCATCCACGCTCCTCATCAGCGCCTTTCACAAGCGTGCTGATAAAAAGAGGATAGCAGATAGCACCCTCGAGCCTGCGCTATGGATTTTTTTTAGGTGAGACACAGCATGCGCAGAGCTGGACCCACCCTTTAGTCGTAAAGTTCATCTGCCAGGGCCTAGCAAGCTTGGACGCTGGCAGCGAAGTCCTTAGGACAGAGGTCTAACCTCTTAGATGGAAGGCCTTACAGGGCTAAATGAGCTCCATCTGCCTGGGTTTGGAATCAGAGTTGTCCCTCTCCTAGGATGACTGCCAGAAGGCTAATGAGCTCATCCTACCCATACAAGGATTATAGGAACATGGGTATCACTCCCCACACTTTCCCGTGGGCAATGAGTTTAATGCTCCCTCTGCTGTCGGCACAGTTATCGCACCAGGGGCCACAAGAAACCCCAAGTGATTTTCAGACTGTGCCTGCATTCACATTGAATTTACAGATTAATACATTAGTTTTCCATAAATTGACTGTGTAACTCTTTAGCTCTTCAGTTTATACATAGTCTATCTACAAATAATTGCTCCCTAGAGTCTGATATAAAATTACAACAGGAACTCTGCCTTTTTGAAAAGGCTTGAAGCTTGCATTGAGATGTGGGCAGAGGTGCTGACATGACCACAGTAGAGATTTTTCCAGGAAATCTACTGTAACAGTACAACAGTGAAGTCCTGAGCTCAGTATGCATTTATTAAGAATTTGGTGGCAAATCCTGTCAGGTTTTCATGTGCAGTGAGCATGTTATGTCAGCTCACAAACTCCCCATATCACTACAGACAGCAGGGAGAAGTGTACACATTATGAGAGCAGCTGAGCCTGTTTCAAGGGTGAGCAGCACTTCCCATGCAATTGCACTTCCATGTGGTTGAAAGTAAGAACACTTTCTTTTTCTCCTTGTTATTTCTACTCCTGAAGCCCATGAAGAGAGGGAAAATAAGTAGCAATGCACTTAGATTGTGAGAGCTGTGATACCTTACATGGACTGGAAGGTGGAGAAAATGTAAAGAGAGGGAGGTTCCTGAAGGAAATCGATATTTAAGAGTTCAAGCTCAGAGAAAAGCATAGCCTTTGTAGCTATTCAGCCCCTCAGCTGTGCTGTGCTGTCAGCAAGAGCTTTGAAATCCACACTTGTAATGTGTCTTGAGATGACAAAACCACAAAGCAGACAATAGCGGATACCAGCAGATACAGAAGAGGTCCATGCCATGAATGCGAAGGCTCTAGCTGGACATTACTGCTTTGTTTCCCTGACAAAGGCCAATTTGTGGCATTGAATATCTTTCACAGGAAGAGACTTGTTTTCAGAGGGTACTCAGACAGAGAGAAAAAAGCTTCAAAATGGTAGATGTTCACACTGACCTTTTCAAAATGGAAAATCTTGTGTTTATGGCATATAACAAGCTTTCATTTGAAATTGTAAGCTAACCGTGATTAAGAGACTAAAATGATCAGAAATAAAATTAAACACTTTAAAATTATATAGAAGCCTGTTTCAGTTGAATAGGAATCATGCATTTAACTTTCGGTCTCTGAAAAATGTTACATTTCAAGTTCTAAAGCCTATTTGTAGTGAATATTTTCTTTTAATTGGGACAATTTTCCTAAGTGGGGAAAAAAACATCTGTTTCCCTGTCCTTCCAGCTGCAGCTTTGCTCTGTCTCATTTCCGTGCTTCAGAACTATATGGACTGGATATTATTTCAATGGGAAATTGGGGAGGATGGAATTCAAGGGCTTTATTTGCTTTTTTAGCAGGAAAATCCCTCTATTAAATCTTAATTTCATAAAATCAGGGCCTCATGATACATGAAATGCCAGAATTTGAACATCCTTTTAGCCTTAGCTTAGCTATGGTCTGCTTATACACTACAATGTGTTTTTTCTTTTTATTATCACCTGCTTCTTTCCCCAGAACCTCACACCACATAAACAGGTATTTTCTGAGTGAATATGTTTTTCTTACTGTGTGTTATCACCATCGTTTAAAATGTTTGCTTTGACACTTTGTCTGGACTGATGCCCTAAGGTCCTATTCTATTCAAGTAGTCTTTCATAGAATGTTAGGGGTTGGAAGGGACCTAGAAAGATCATCTAGTCCAACCTCCCTGCCAGAGCAGGATTAGGTAGATGAGGTCTCACATGAACGCATCCAGGTGGGTCTTGAATGTCTCTAGAGAAGGAGACTCCACAGCCTCCCTGGGCAGCCTGTTCCAGTGTTTTGTCACCCTTGTGTTAATACTAAAGCTCCTATGCTCTAACTTGCTCCCATTGCCTCTTGTCCTAACATTGGATGACATTGAAAAGAGCCTGGCTCCGTCCTCCTGACACTCACCCTTAACATATTTGTAGACATTAATGAGGTCCCCTCTCAGTCTCCCAACTCTCTCAGCCTGTCCTCATAGGGTAGATGCTCCACTCCCTTAATAATCTTGGTGGCCCTGCGCTGGACTCTCTCCAGTAGCTCCCTATCCTTCTTGAACTGGGGGGCACAGGACTGGACATAGTATTCCAGGGGGGCCTCACCAGGGCAGAGTAGAGGGGAAGCATAACCTCCCTCAATCTGCTGGCAACGATCTTCTTAATGCATCCTAGGATGACATTGGCCTTCTTGGCCACAAGGGCGCATTGTTGGCTCATGGTCATCCTCTTGACCACCAGGAGCCCCTAGGTCTTTTGCCCCAGAGCTACTCTCCAATAGATTAGCCCCCAGCCTGTACTGATATATGGGGTTTTTCTTCCCCAGATGCAGTACTTTACACTTGCTCTTGTTAAATTGCATTAAGTTTCTCCCTGCCCAGCTCTCCAGCCTGTCCAGGTCATGCTGGATGGCAGCACAGCCTTCTGATGTGTCAGCCATTCCTCCCAGTTTTGCATCATCCACAAACTTGCCGAGGGTACACTCTATTCCCTCATCCAGGTCATCGATGAATACATTGAATAGCATTGGACCCAGCACTGACCCCTGGTGGACACCACTAGTCACAGGCCTCCAGCTAGACTCTGCTCCACCGACCACAACTCTCTGGGCTCTGTCCTTCAGCCAGTTCCTAATCCACCTCACTGCACAATTGTCCAATCCACACTTCTTAAGCTTGGCAATGAGGATACCATGGGAGACAGTATCGAAAGCTTTGCTGAAGTCAAGAAATACCACATCCACTGCCTTCCACTCATCTATCCATCTAGTTATGCCATCATAAAAGGCTATCAGATTAGTCAAGCATGACTTCCCCTTATGGAATCCGTGTTGACTA
>VWZO01020182.1:0-20870 GCA_013396975.1 Bucco capensis
CTTTGTTCGCGAAGCCTAGCCACGACAACAATTTTCTTCTTTTCACAACAGCCACTCATGAGGCAAATGTTTTGATGCAGTAGAGTTAGTCATTGTTGGTAGTTATTGTCTATGAACAAGAACACAGTTTGTGCTAATGTCCGTTCTCACCTGCATTTTATCATGTGATCTATGGCAGCTCTGCGCACAGAATGAGTCTGTAACAAGCTTATTAGTCTCCTAGGATGCACAAATGAGCTATGTTTTTTTCACCAACCTCAGCTGGCTGATTCAGTTGTGTAGCTGAGTAAAGATGAAGGGCTTAGTGGAGCCGAAGGGGTACTTAATTCAACACATGGAAATAGAAACCGAACAAATCTCAAAATGAAAGCAATGTTAAATATACTTTCTTAACCTGACTTCTGCCGGCTATTTTGAGGAAACACAAAGAATAAAACAAATCTTGCTGTTCTTTTCACCATTTGTTCTTTTGATATGGTCATCCTCCTTTGTCTTCTCTCAGGTTCAAATCTCTTTTATTGTGCCCAGTTTGTGAGACAGTAGCTGACCCAGCACGAGTTGGCTATTTCCTTGATTTTCCATTTAAAGAGAAAGCAAGCAGATCCAATATGCAGCATCTCAGTTTGAAACCTGTCCTGGAAAATAGTGTAAATTTATGTATTTATTTTTGCAAGTGATATTTTATAATCTCCTGGAATGTTAAGCTGAAAATGGTGATCTATAACTGTGCATGCCCCAGGAGAAATACTAGCAAATCTGATGCAATGCTAATAAATCATAATGATTGTTATTATTATGCTTTGGATATGTTGTAATAAAGCCACAAGATTGTTTTATTGGGAAATAAAAAACAAACCCCAAATGTGTTATTTCATTCCTGTATAGTAATGTTTCTCTAATTAATATTCCAAACTTCTATGAGGTCTTCCATTGAGGATACCAAAGTATTTTACAGATACTAATTAAATAAAGTCTTATTTGGCAATCTCTATCCATATAAGTAGTCTTGTTGGCTTATCATCTGCAAGGAATTTTGAATTCCTCTCTGAAGTTGATGCATTTGATTATTTCCACTTCATTAATGTAGAAAATGAGGCACAGAGGAGTTAAATGATTTACTCAAGACAAAAGGGACAGATAGTGGTATCTGAAAATATATCCTCTGATGCAGAGTCCTACACTTTTATTGGAAAACAGTGCAGAAATATTCATAGGAGCTCCAAATACATCAAAAGAATGCACAGGGCTTTGCAAGAAAACCTAGGAATGTGGAAGGGAAGGGAGTTGCAGCATGCTTGGTGTGAATGGCATGGGGAACTACCTTTGATGTCCATAGCTGATTGGCCTTGAGCCCCAGTATCTTTCTTCTAATCAAACAGTCTATCCTGGAAGACACAGGTATCCTTGCCTTTGCCAGGTATGAATCTCCATCACTGTATTGGCATTCTTCCTTGAGTTCAGTGGAACACTAAGCAGGCTGTAAGAGTGCCAAGGGTGTGAATCCAATAAAAGACTGCCAAAAAGCAAGCAGAAGCATTAAATGTGGGAGATTCACTCTTGGGTTTAAGTCAAGGTTGGTTGCAGTCTTGAAGTAATATCAGGGCAAAAAGTTCTGGGTGTTGTTTAAAAATCATGAAGGGCTGGCTGACATGTTGTCAAGGACATAAGGGTTTCACACCATCTTGGTGATGACATCCAGGGTTTCTTTGCCTGCCAACTGTAACTGCTGAATGTCCTTAACTCTGGACAAAACAACAACCCTAGCACTAGTTATGAGGGGCAGATGATTTGGATGGCAGCAGGGAAAGGGTGTGTGTCATGTACTGGCTGTCCTGTCATGGTGGATTAAGTCAGATCAAGGAGCAGGTATGGTGAGGGAATGATGTTGCTCCTGAAAGACCCTACAAGTGAAGGAGGTGAGTTGGCAAGGGACCATGTATTGGTGGATTATATGGTCTTGCTAAATCAGTTCCCCTCAAGATTACTGTTGCTAAGCCTTGGACAAGGTGGGATTGGAGTGTTTATGCACTGACAGGGTGAGTACAGCTAGCCTTAGGCTCAACAACATACTCAGAAAGGAAACACGACCCATTGCAATCTAGGCTTTGTTCTCTTTATATGCAATATTTTGCCACAGAAATCAGTGAAGCAGAAGCTGAAGGATAAAGCATAGGCATCATTTTGATACTGTATTATAGTTTCCCTTCATTCATTGTATTAGCTGGACAAATACATAGAAACCTTCCCAAACTGGGTATTATCCCCATGTTCCAACTAAAGTGTCAGTTCTCTGTGTGCTTGACTATTCTAGCTCATCCTTGGATCAGTGCTCTCTCTTCCTTGGTTAGCATGCCCTCTGCCAGATATGTGGAAGATGGCTACCATTTCACATTGATGACCTCAAGGAATTTGAGATAGGGTCTGCTGTTCACATCTATATGGTAAAAGAACAGGTTTTTTCCACTAGTAAGCTCTAACAAATGCTACTTGGAATGAGTTCATAACTGCTTTTGTCGTCTTTTGGAATCCTGAAGTCTCAAACTTGCAGCATTTAAAATATATGAACCACTCTAAAACATCAATAAATACCCATGTAATGTTTGCCTGCTCTCTTTAACAAGCAGCAGCTAAAAGAAACATAAATGGAGCTCCTTTATCCCCAGGTAAATAAAACTTGCCAGGACAACATATTTTACTTCAAAATTATAGAGCTTTTTTTTTTTTTCTTCTTTAGGTTCCAGAAACATGTCCATATATGGTCTACTTGTCAGGGACAATAAATAATGATGTAACAGAAAGGTCAACTTTGTGTCATTTAGCTACAGGATGCTTGATGAGGGGAGTTCTTCAGATTATGCAACAAAGAAGAACTTTAGGATGGGTAAAAGTTTCTCCCGTGCATCTTCAAACAGGAAATCTGAGATTCAGAGCAACTTATATTTTGGCTTCTATTCACTGATCATGGGGTGATCCAGAAATAAACTCCAGGCTTCAAAGTAAGAGTGTTTCAAAGCCGTCCTGCAGTTGATCAAAACATCCAAGCAAAGCAGGGACATGAATACCAGCGAGGATTTTCCGAATTAGGACTTAATTGAGGAAATAACCTATTTCAACTCTGTTATTAACCTATTATTTCAGAACAAAAAGGTAATGCAAATATGCATGTTTCAAACTTATTTAACGTTTTTCAATCTATCAGTTTGCTATGTCTATGCAAATATTTATTCTTATAGTACTTTGTAACCTAACACCTTAATTAACACTGTCTTGGGAGTTTCTGTGCTTTGTTTCCAGTTTTGCTGGGTTTTGTTTGGTTTTCAGTTTTTGGTCTTTTGTTTGTTTGTTTGAAAAAAATCATAAACCACTCACAGGTGTTATGTAGAACAGTAGCTGTCATTTCCTTGTTTTTCTTTTGCTTGCAGGTGATGCTTATATCTTTGTCCCTAGAATAGCTTGCTCAGAAATAAGTGTTGTAGTTGCAACATGCTAAGGCACAATGTAGTGTGCAAGGCACAGTGTGAAGAGAAACATGACATCAGCAAACGATTTCTTTCATTTATAAATTTCCAGTTGGTATACCATGAGGCTAAATTTTCACTGACTGCTATGTGAATTAATGCTTTCTGAGAAGAAATAAAAGCTTGCATATGTACGCATTTCCAGTAAAGAATTTTCACAGAATTTGATGGCATCAAAACATATGCCATACTGATAGGTGACCTGTTTTGACAGCTGAGGCTAGACAAGGGGATTTGTTTGCTTGGAGGAATCCTTCGGGAAGCCTGGATTTGCTCCTTCAGCACTGGGCTAGAACTTGAGCAGTTTGCATAAGCTGTCATTACCAAGTATGTTCTGCCTGTTGCTGCAGCTGGGCAGCAGGAGGTGTCATTCTTCTGATGCCTCAGCTCTGGCAGATCTGATGGGCACTGAAATCTTTCCATTTTAAAAAAATCATGTGCTTCCCAGTAATATTTATCCAGTACAATATCCTTGGAGAACTGCTAAGATTTATCTGGAAACTGACACAGCAAACGTGTGAGTGTTTTAAGTGCTGCAAATTGGCCTAGTTTCCATTGCCAGCAGAGGATCTGGCCTGAAAGGTGTGACACTAAGAGCTGAAGCGGAGGCTGGGGTTACTGTGAAGGCTTCCAGCCATGTTTACCTTCCCTTTGTGCACTCCTGCTGCTCTCAGAAGTAAAGGCAAACACATGGAAAGGCAAACACATATCTGCAGAAGCTGGGGCTCCTTGCAAAAGGCAAAACAAGCAATCTGCTCCTCTTCTCTCTCTTTTGTAGACTCCAAAGACTTGAGGTTTTTTTAGAGATGTGGTTTATCACACCCTAAGCCATAAATACTGAAGTCCTGTATTGAGTTACAGGCTGACTGGAGTAAACTCAGTGCAAACACAAGCAAAGTCACTGGCTCTGCTCCTTTAATGACCTTGTCACTCACCTGCCACCCTCCTTTGACAGCAATAAGTAATTCTGCTGCCTGGGATCTGTTGAAGGAGGACAGGCAGCCTTGCTAAGCCTTTCTTAAAGAAAGCGCTATCAATGGGCACCAATTGGTTCAGATGTTAATGGTATTGAATAGTGGTTCTGCATGTTCAAAGCCAGCAGTAATCCTTGTTGTTTATTTATGTTGCACCAGAAACCCATTCTCCCAAACACTACATGTTGACAGAGCTTGGAGTCCAAATACAACAGCAACTTAATTGTGTTTGTCTGTGGCTTTTGCCACAATGTGAGTGGTTGCTAGCAGTCACCCGTTGAGCACTACATTTTGTTTCAGAGATATGCCAGGTATAGCTGTTCATTAACACAGGGCAGAGCACTACAGCCAAGCCCTGGCACAAGAATTTCATTTTAACCTTACCTTCTGGTCACTGGATACACATAAACTATCTTCTATATGGCACAGGACTTATTTCTACATCTAAATAAACAAACTCACTGAAATTAAGATGGCAAAATTAAGAATCAGGATCAGGTCCTATGTGGAAATGATGGTAAATATAGATCCAGGAGATCTTGTTAGAATGAGCATTAAATGGCAGCACAGGCAGCAGTATCCAACAGAGATCACTAGTAAAGCCATTCAGACCTAAAGGCAGAGCAACCTATAAGCAATTAATAAGGGCACTATATCCACAGCTTAAAAATCGTATTCTACTCTTAGAGTAGATTCAATTCTCTGTGCTACCTGTGTGTGAGGATGGACTCTTAGGTTGCCAGAGAAATGCAGGGGACAGCCAAACATTATGACCACCCCAAAAAACCTGAAGCTGGGGTGAACAGTAAACCCAGCATTTAACTTACAAATCTGATTCCAGTACTTTAAACCTACTGTAGACAAGCTTAGAGCAAGCAAATAAATTCAAGCTGCGTTTAGAAAGGCCACTTTGGCCAGATCTTACCTATCCTAACTGGCTCAGCTTTTGCTAGCAACAAAGATTATTCTTTTTTCAAGCCTTTGTTACAGAAGGCTTTCATAAGGCCATGGTTGGTAGTTGACCACTGGCCTCAGATGGGGTAACTGTAGCCCTGCTGTGTCAGCTGAGCCAGGATAGGTCTGGGTGGTTGCAGCAGCAGCATCAGGTGATGGTACTGAGCTGCGTGAAAGAAGATGAAATTCAATCAGGCTGTATTACATTAGCCTCCAGATGAGGAGACCAGCTTGCAGTTCAGCTAGCTCACCAGGGCTTGCTAGAAAAATCGCTTAAACTCAGTGCCTGAATCCTGTAACCCTGGAATTTCAAACAAGAGCACGTCCAGGTAGAAGAGGAGGAAGGATGGTGGCTTCACTCTGCTCCACTAAGAGCCAGCACACAGGCAGGTGTTGTGTCTTCTGCCAAGCTGAGTCATGCTGCACAGGTCAGTCTGAGCAAGGGGAGACTGGCGATGGGATTCAAGAACAGCTTCAAGCCCAACTGGATTAGTCTTTGCAGGGTTCAGGATAGCCAGAGCTGTCCCTGGATTGGCGCAAAAGCTTTGGTGGCCCCAGGATGTGACCGTCACACCTTCACCAGGCTTGTGCCAGTTAGATGATTAGAACTGAAAACTTCCTCTATTTTGGGCCCCACAAAGTTTCTTCCTGCAGGATGAGTCAGTGGCAGAGGCTGCAGCCAACACTGTTGTTTCTGCACTCAGTGGGACTCCTATCAAAATATTTAGATTAATAAGGATCACCAACTTGCAGGAGAGGTTCTCTCTTGTCTCTGTGAGTGAGTGGGACCCAGATAACCCATACAAAGAATAAGAGGGTAAAATAGGAGTGAACCCCAGACTCAAACTCTTCCTTTTCTCTCCCTGTACCTTGATGAGGTGTGAAACAAAAGGAGGGGAAGATATCTAGAAATGGCCTTTATAACTAGATCCATTAGGAATTTAGTAAGGCACCTAAACCAGTTAGTTCCTCTGTGCTAGAGTATGGAGTTGCATTGGCAGCGGTCTTCCACATGCTCCTCAAAGCCCTGACTGCCCACGAGGTGACTCCAACATGTCTCAGAAGTACGGTGAGGCTGCACCCACTGCCTGCTCTGCCTCTTTGTTCCATTAGGATACCAGTGGTGGGGCTGGGCAGAATAAAGAGTAGACATCTATGTCGCAGGCTCTGCTGGTGCCAGTTACCCTCAGGGAGGAGCAATGTCATCTCCACCCTCACTTCCTCCAAGGAGTCATGGTGCATCACCTCCATTAAGAGCTTATGATCAGACCCTGCCCTCTCCACTGACTGCTTAATTTAGGTCTCTGAATCACCACTGAGGCCAGGTCTCTCCATTTAGGCATTGCAGTGTTGGATGCTGTAGACAAGCCCTCCTACTCCAGCTCGTGGATTTCACACACCTGCAGCGCACCAGTTAGTGAGTACCTAAGCTGATGGACTATGACAGTGCTGCCTAGCATGCCAGGAACTGAGCAAGCCAAGCAGCAGCAGCAGAAGCTGCTGGGGAAAAAAAAGCTATGTCATGGTTCTTGGCCATCTGTGGGCTGGAGCACAGCCAAGGACAGGTACTGGAGAGGCTGGGGCATGGAGCAGGCAGCAGCTCTGTATAGGAGCGATCAGTGATTTGATGGTTGGGTTTGGTTCCCTGGGACAGCAATGGTCATATCAGAGCTGAGGCATGCCAGAGGAGCCATGAAGAGATCTGGCTGAAAATTAAAGAAAAAAAAGGAAAAAAAACCAAATAAATTGGGTTGTGTTATTTACAGCAACAGAGGGGTTTACTTTGGCAGTCTTCATAGCTGTAAAATACATCTTTTGTTGTTAAAAGTCATACTCTGAAATCTGGTGAACTTCCCTTTACCTTGATCTCTTCCCACTTCTTCTGGGGTGTGCTTTGAACCTCAGGTGGATGTTGATGTGGGAGATATCACCAGTTCTGAAGTGAAAAGCTTAAATCTGAGATTTTTAAGTTGCTTATGGCTTGAGTCAAGCTCTTGCAATTTCTTCAAACTGTATTAGTTTCTTTTTCCTATAAAAGATTATGACTAAAGAAACAAACATGAGTGTTTTGACATGCATAGATATGATCCTGTTGCCATTTGGAGAGCTGCCATTTCCTCAGGTCAGGACTATCTCTTGGCTATGCACACAGTGTTAAGGACTGCTAGAGCAGGGCAATCTCATGGCATGCTGGACCCCACTGCCATCGATGTGAGCATGATTCCTCCAGAAGCCAGGGTGCTCTGGGCACTCAGTGAGTCAGGGCAGAGCTCCAGCCTGCTGGAGAGAGCAGCTTTATAGGGATGCAGAGCTGAAGGTTTCGCTCTGTCAGTAGTGCTGGTGTGGTGGGAGGCAAATCCTGAGCATCGGGAGGCTGGATGGCTCTGCCACCCTCATGTGTGTGGCCCTGCTGGGCGACCCAGCTCAGCTGGGCCCATGGCTGGGCAGGGCAGAACTTTGCAGAGCTGGAGGTCAGGCTTGCTGTGGAATCACTGGGGTAGGGCATGACAGCCCCAGGGTGGGGGAGACAGCTTTGTTGGTAATCTCACAGATACATTCAGACAGCCTTTCACCTTTCTGCACATGGGGGACGTTCCCTATCACTGCTGGAAATATGGTGGTATTTTGGATTGTCTGCCTTTTTTGAGTCCACATTGTGGTGATGGTTCACAGTCATTCTGTGATTGCCGAGTGTTCTTTGATGGTTCCCCTTCTCTCATTTCCAGCTCTCAACCACCAGTTTTTAGAAGACAGTCTGACCATAAGTCTTCAAGCTCATGATCATGAACTTTGTTCTGTGAAAAGCAAAAATCAGAAATGAAACTAAGCAGTTTCATGTTGCTCTCCTAGCGGAGAGAAACAAAGTCACTTCAAAGAATAGATTTGCATGTTGTTCAATAGTTGTCCAGATAAGGTGGAAAAAATTACTCCACAAAGTCTCTTTACACTTTGTAATGGAGAACTTGCCCTTGAAGCAAACCAGCAAAAAGAGAGACAAACTTCTTGCAATTTCTTTCTGCAATTATATCAAGAAATAAAATAAAAAAGAACCACTAAAAAAAGATGTCTATTGGTGTTCTCCTAAATAAATTAAATTCAAAGCTGTGTCTCATTAATCTTATGGGAATTTCCTTAACCTATTTTTCTCTTGAGCCGTGGTAACCAAAATAAGTAGATAAAAACCTGCTTTGCTTGCAGCAGTTCCCTTCCCTTTTTTAAATACCAGGTAAATCAATTACTTCTATGTGATAGAAAGGATCATTAAGTTTACATGCAGATTGTAGCTGATAAAGTTCTCTTCCCTAATGAAAGATTTCTGAAGGGTTTTCTGGTCAGTCTGATCAAGAAACAGAGTTGAACGAAAGCACAAGATAGTTGAGGGTTTTTTTTCATTTTCCAGATTTTGATGATTACAATTTCTTTTTACAGGAAAGCATAAAACAAAACAGAACAAATCAAAAAATGGCTACAACAGCAGCAAATACTCAAAGACAAACAATAGGCTGTGAGGAATACAGTCTGTACGGTAGCTTGAGTGAAGATGAGCTTATAAAGATGGCCATTCAGCAGAGCTTGGAAGAAGACCCCGTGAGTCAGCCAGCTGCCCAGAGCCATCAGAAGTCGATGGCGGTAGGTCCCAGTGAAGCAGCCGCCCCTAGCCGTGCCAGCAGTCACCACCCGCCCTACCACATCTACCCTTGGCAAAGGTGAGTGAATGCCTGCCTGAGCTCTACCATCACAGCAAACACTCTGCCTGGGAAAAGAAAAAAAGCTTCCCCTCTCAGAACAAGTGCTTTCTAATTAGCTTTACTGAGCGGCTGCTCTGTGAGTCTGTCATTAGTTTGAAAGCTGGAGTCTGCTATAAATCTATTGAGGTCAACAATTTAAGCCCTCACAGTGAAATGAGGTTTTACTTGATGATGTCTGCTTTAAACAACAAATAAAATAAGAAAAGGAGCACTGCTACAAGCTTTTCTGAACAACAGAAATCCTGCCAAAGTTGGTGGCTCCTTTCCTCTACGTGAGCACACTGTACACTGAGCTTAGGTTTTGCCAGAGAGGGAGCACAGTGTTTGTTATGGGAAAACACAGGAGAGAGGCCAAAAATAGGTATATAAAACAATGTGAGCTGGCTAACTTTTAGGTACCGCAGTCTTTAAAGTATATAGTTATTTGAGATGAAAGTCTGACCTCAAGCACACTGCTCCCAGCCAATCACAGCTCCAGACACTAAAGAGTGGTGGCATCCCCCTCTTCTGTGATGCTGGACTGTGGATTACAGAGACCTGCTGACAGCTTCAAACCCAGACATTGTTCTCCTTTCAGTTTTTAAAAGGCAGATTTCTCAAGGGGGGAAGGATGAGCTTACAAAGTCACCTCATAAGCAAGGAAAAATATCACTTTAAACTTATTTTTTAGTAAACTGGGAGTAACTGAAGTTTTTCTACTCCTTGTTTCTCATAATTCCACCATCTTCTGATGCCTCACTCATTACCACTTGTGATTGTTTGTTTTCCAAGGTTGAGAAACTGAGGAAAATTTGATGAGCAGCAAGAGTGTTTCACAGCTGCAGGATTAGGATGCTGCAGCAGGCAGTTCTGCTTCCACCAAATGTTGTGGCTTCACAGTATCATTTCCGTGCACTCTTTCTGTCAACTCTGCCATGGGGCCACAACACTGGGGAGAATAAGGGCTTCCATGGCTGTTTGGTCCTGTTCTCCTTGGCAGTCCTATGACACCTGCTACTTTGGCAAAAAGCAGCATCTGCAGTTCTGTGCATTAATGTGTTCTGCCTTTACCTCAGCCCAGCAGCTTTTGACCTCCTACAGAAGGGAAAGCCTTTGCAGCTTGTAGTTCCAGATCTGTAGCATTGCTGGACTCTTCTGACTCCTGGGAGAGCTGAGCTAGAAACAGAACTGGCATCTGGGGGACTCTGAGTCTTCCTCTGCCCCCATTTCTGACCTGCTTGCGTGGCACTTTCGAGGTGATGAACGTCACCCCACCTCACCTCCTGTCTGCTTCCTGTGTGGTGGTGGTAGGGTTAACCTCACTGTTGTCTTATATGGTCATTTGAATCCCCTGACGCTTCCTCAGAGGGCCAAAAATAATCTCGAGCCGAGTGAGCAGCTGAATCCAGCGTAGAGCAAGCTGTGGCCATCTGCTTTTGTTCAAAGCCCTGACCGGCAGGCTTTCTTGCTCAGTCTCTGTGGATGTTTGTTTCTGTTTCTGCCACAACATGACCTGTTTCTCCTATTCGGAGTATTTCTCTTTATTTCATTCATGCCATCACCACTCCAGGTTGGCGGCCCAGCCAAGAGGCCGTGCTCACCCGTCCAGCTCAGGGGCAGCCTGGGGGGTCAGGCGAAGGTACGACGGCAGCCTGCTCAGCACATCCCAGCCCACGTAAGTGCTTCCCTCTCCCTCTCCTGCTTCCCCCTGTGGTCAAAACAAGCCTTGCTACCCACTTTTCCCTGACCCAGCTCTTCTTGGAGGCAATAGTGTCTGATGGAGGGGAGTGGTGGCATTCATCTGAAGGTGGTCTTGCTGATACCCACACCACATCCTCACTGCCTTCTTGCTCTTCCTTCCAGCCTCACAGCCACCCTGGACTATGCCCATGCTCTTGCAAGTGATCCTCCTCCTCAAGCCTCCCTTGTTCTTTTCCCCCCCTTTATCCCTCTCCATTCCTCTAGAGCGCATATTCTGTGGACTCTGGTCATTCAGTAGATCTGAGGTGACAAGGAGAACCAGGGAAGTGATGTCTGCACTGTGGTTGATTTATACAGGCTGTCTTCCATATCAACACAGTTTTTTGGGCAGGCAGGTGCTGATAGCAACTGCTTTCATATTAAGCTCACAGTTTAACAGTGAGGAAGAGTGGGGAAAACAAACATTTTATCACAATATATATACAGGGTGAGAAAGTCCAGTCCTTCAAAATAAATATTTTCTAAATGTTCCCAAGATGCTGTGCCTGTTCACAGACTGTCCTGCTACACTGAGGGTGGCTGCTGGGGGGCTGTACCACATCTCACCTGCCCAAGGAGGAAACCAGCTTGACTGACTTTATTGCTCCTGGCCATACTCGCTGTTGGTAGAAACTGCAAAAATGCTTAGGTGAATACAGCCATGGATGAGGAAAGCAGACATGCAAGGGGGTGGCCAGAGCTCTGCCCCAATGCCTGTGTGTAACAGAGATGTATGGACCATGATGGGTTTATTATAGCTCTCTGTGGGGAAGAGTAAATGCATGCACCTGTCTTTAGCTATCAGATGAAGAGTGGAAAGTGTTATAGGCAGCACTTTTCTGTGTCCTGTAGAAAACTCTACCCTGCCTTTTTTATCTACCAGTTCAAATTGACTTTGTTTTATTCATCTTACAAGTCCCTTCCTGGATGCATGATTGCAGTGACAAACTCTCCACCACTCTTCCTCCTCACCCAGCTCTACAATCTCCCCAATCTCACCCTGCACCCTGGCTGATCCAGGCTCTGTCGCTGGCTCTCCAATGTCATTGCCTAAACCTCTTTCTGATGAAACATGAAGCCTCCCTCAGTCATGTTACCTGCCAGCTCCCATTGGCCACAATAAAATCACATCTTCTTGTTATGTGCTCTGCACTCTTTGCAAGCCTCTCTGCTGCTCTGGGTTCAGTGACTGGAGGGCAAGCTTTTCTTCTGCATAACATAGCTCAATAGATTTCAATCCACAAGAAGGCTGAGATACAGCTGATAAGATAGCTTTCCTCTGCTGCCAACTGAGAACAAAAATGTGTCTAGGAACCCTAAGAGAGCATGATGGCATGGCTGTTTAATAGCCCTGGTCTCAGAGCCAGACAGGGATAATAGCTGGCTTCACCTGGGGAGATGTTGTTCCTTCATGCTGACTGTATCTCACCAGGCTGCCAGGAAAAGGAGTTTCTTGAACCTTTCTGTGCTCCACTGAACCTATTCTGCAGAACTTGTAATTGACCTCACTGCACATCTCATCTACAATGAGTATTTGTTATCTTGGCTACTGGTCTTTCAAATGCAGTAATTATTTGAGCCACCTATAAGATTAAGATTTCATCAAACCTTCAGACTTCTTCCACAGTTTTAGTATTCATTTTCTGTATACCTGATGAAATACAAATGGAAGAATGTGTTGGTTTTTTATAACTGCCAACTATGAGCCAGGCAGAAAAAAAGGATTTCACACAGAGATTCATTAAACTTTCTGTACTGATCTGGAATTTGCTTGGCTAAACCATCTACAGCCTGGTCTAGCAAGCCCCCTCATCTTACTCAGGAATATTTAAGGTCAAGGGGCCCAATAGAAGTTTGCTTCATTCAACATCTGAGGGTTTAAGCAAAACAGTAATGGATTCTTCACACATTTCTAACCCTGCCACAGACCTGAAGTACCCTCTGCTTTCACTGCTAACATGATTCACGTTGCATTTGCCATGTGCCAGCCCCATGCACCGACTCCTGCTGTAACCCACCTGGCACGCAGTAGCTCATTAAGTGCTGGTAACTTTATCATGTGCCCAAATCCTGAGGTCCCAGTAAGCAGCCTTGCATGTGTAACATGAACTTCTGCACAGAACAACAGATGGTTTCAGAAGCCTTGTGCCAGAGGCTTTTAAAGATGAAGATTCCCCCCCACCTCTGCCTCCTCTCCCAGTCAACATGCCAATTGTTGCTCTTAATGAACATGAACAAAATGCTCAATTTCAAATGCCTATACAAAAATATGTTACTTATGCAAAACTACCAATTTTAGATTTAATCCCCAAGGTACTCTAAGTAGTATGGAGATACAGCAGTGTCCCTGGGACCTCAGCCCAGCAGTTATCAGAAGGTCAGTGGATTCCTCTTGGGTGGACTGTAGCCAGGAAAGCAGCTGCCTGTTCTTGCTGTTATCTCCTCAGGCAAAACGCTTTGCTTTGTGTCCCATATCTCCCCTCATTCCAGTGTTGCTATTTTTGTGACTCTGCTGTCTTGAGATCACTACTTCCAGCTACAGAGAAGGAGCAAGTGGCACTAAGTATTTTTTTACCTGGGAAATGGTGTCTTTTCCCATTCTTTGACAAGCATGTTATGTTCACCTGTTCCACTCAAGCCCTGAGTTTATCCTCAGAGAAGCAGCCTGGTGACCTTTTTTTCTGTGCTGGTATCAGTTGTTGTCCTGGTTTGGGCTGGAGCAAAGTCTCGTTATTTCATCCAAACCATAACAGTTGTTATGGCACAGGTTGGGTACTTTTGGGTCAGCTGAAATTAATGACTCCTGTGTGAGTTTCAGGCTGCTGGTCCATCCAGCCCCCGCAAGGCAACAAAATCGTGTAATGTTCCTGTAATTTGAACTAAATGTAGAGGTTGCACCAATGGTCCGCTTTTTGTGGACTCCTGTGCTCAGCTGGTCATATTTTTCTGTTTCTGATCTCACTCTGTTGTGGCATTTTAGACCTGCTGCAATAACCAGAGTTTCTGGTTGTTCCCATTGCCACTGCCCTGAATGACCTTCATCACATACTGTACTCCTCCCCTGAGAAATGCACCTCCCTTCCCAGTCTCTCTACCTTCAAGGCTGCAAGATTTTCTCTTTAAAGGTAGTCCAAACCACAAACTCTCCTGTGTTTTCAATATCCTCTTGCTCTCTCTGAAAATTTAGCCCACATTCATTTCTTGCAAGTTCTTATTAGAACTGGAAAAGTGCTTCCTCCTTTGCAGTGTTTGCTGCACTGGAGCTGAGCCATTTGGTGCCTAGAATAAGGAAGCAGTGGTTACCTTCTCTCAGCACAGCTTATCAGGAGCACGATCAGATGCTAATGCTGGAAGGCACAGCACCCCACCATGCACAGAGCCGCTCTGCCACTGGCAAGGATCCTGCCTGCATTGGCTGCAGGCTATCAGCTCCCTGTCTCTGCTGCACTGTTGGCAGTATAAGCCAGGGTAGAAGAAGGGCAGCAGATTCTGCTGCAGGCAATGCTGATCAGTGGCACAGTTGTGTCTCCTGCTGTACGAGAGGTTCCACAGCAGCTCCCGCTGAGGACTGGCATGCTCTGCAATTGCTCTTATAGAGCTTGAAGAAATGGGTTGCTGCCTGGACAATGCAGAATGCATGCTTGGAAAAGGGAAGGTTTGTCAGAGCAAAACTCACTTGTAGGCTGCTCTTTGTGTTTCGCTTCTGGGTGTCATGAGGCACGCTTCATGCTTTTTGCACGAGGCACTTCATGCCTCATAGTGAAGCATTTCTTGACAGCTTCAGAAATATGCCTTACTGGGACACTGAAGACAAGTTTCCTAAGGTCTAAAATGTCTGACTTGGTTATTGTTTCTGCAAATTTGAGTACTCAGTGCTGAAATAATAGCTGTGAATCTCTGAGCATGGCCATGAAGGGCAGCTCAGAATTTTGTTTCAGGGGGGATTTTTTTTTTAATTCTTCCTGGCTGAAGAAAGGAGAGCTCAGACCAATACCTTAATGTTCACATGATCTAAGTAGAGCTCTCCCTTCTTGGATTAGCTAACTTTTGAAAGCTGTCTTGCATAAGAGAAATTGGAAGTATTTAAAAATAGAAGATTTATGCTTTAGGGCTAAGCCAACTGCAAATCAAATTTAACATTTTCTTCAGGGGCAAGTAGCAGCAATTCTCTTCAAAGCTGATCTTATTTAAGAGATCTCATAGGAAAACACCTTAGCACATGCAACAGCAAATTCCAGGGTGATGTAATTATCACAACCATGGACACTCATGGCAGTGTAGAGAGCAAGGGTACAGCTTGTCTCCCCCAACTCCAGATATCTAAAATATAAGGGTTTATGTCAGAGATTGGTCACACTTACACTTTCCTTACGTTCTGAGGAAAGAGATCAGCACCTCCAGACAGTGATTCTTCTGATTTGTTGTGAATGGTCAAATAAGAGCAGACAAATTTTACCTCTACATACCCTGTAGTAAGACACCTTAGGGCCACAAATACTTACTATATAGACTGTGAGATTTCACTAATTTGGCCACATGACACAGTGATCTTGCGGCAAGAAGTTTCTCAGTAATGAAGAATGCAGTAATCCAGTTTTAATGTTGTTTTAAAGGGAACTTGACCCTGTAGTGGCAGCAATCAAAAATGGAGATGAAAAAGCTGTATGCAACATGATGAAATCAGGAAAAGACCTTTCTGAACCTAATAAGGATGGCTGGATACCCCTCCACGAAGCTGCATACTATGGCCAAGTGGGTTGCCTGAGCCTGTTGCAAAAAGGTCAGTGAAGTTAAAAAGAATTAATTACAAGATGGAGAAGAATATGAATAAACTATAAAGCAGAACTAGAAGCAGTCCAGTCCTGGTCTAGGACTGTGTAGAAAGCTTTTTTCCCCACCTCCTTGAGTGTACAAATAATTTCACCTTCTCTTTAAGATTGGTTTCCAGAACAAAACCTCTAAAAGTTAGGAACCTCAGGAGAAAGTGGTATCTCAATAGGTATCATGGTAAAGTCTTGTAGCTCAGCTCTTGGCTCTTGTGAGCTGCTTGGCTGCCACAGTTGACAGCAAGTACCCCACTTCCCATTAGCTGGAGGTCCAGCCCAGCACCTACTTGCTGGTCATTGAACATGGTTAATTACTGTTGTTTGTTTGCAAACTGCTACTGAAGAGCAGTCACTCAGCAGTTTTCTCCATCACTAGTGGCCATAGCTGAACATTTTAATCTAAACCAGTGACTGATTTAATCTGAATTATGACAACTTCATAGTATATTCTTAACTTACTTTGCTCATGGAAAAGAAAATAAACAACAAAAAAATCACCTAAAACTCCAAGGATTTTGAAAGGTGATGGTGCTGCAGTTACTTGTGCACTATATGCCATAATGACTTTGGGCTTGATATTTTTTCCTAGCGTACCCTGGCACAATTGACCAGCGCACACTCAATGAGGAGACAGCTCTTTACCTGGCCACCAGCAGGGGCAATCTGGACTGCCTGCTCACCCTGCTGCAGGCTGGGGCAGAGCCTGACATCTCCAACAAGGCCAGAGAAACACCGCTCTACAAAGGTGAGTGGCTGCTTTTCCAGGGATGTCTTCTGGCATCACCAAGGTGGAGCTGCCCCAGAACAACCCCAGTTCCCTCAGCTGCTCCTCATAAGACTTGTGCTCTAGACACTTGACCAGCTTCATTGTCCTTCTTTGGATGTGATCCAGCACCTCAATGTCTTTCTTGTAGTGAAAAAGTCTTTGTTTTTGTGGTATACTACCATGCTTGTCTATATAAAACTTTATCTGCAGACCACACCAGTAAGATACAGTATTAGTTTGTGTGGAATTTGGAAAGAAAGTGTTCAGGTCATGTGATACGTTTGTTCTTCATAAATTATTTGCTGCACCTTATCAGCTCCCTGTGTTACTGTGGTGTCCAGTTGGTACAAATGTGCTAGACTGCATTCCCTTCAGTACCAGGATCAGTCCTGCACAGTGTCCTTCAAGTCCTGGTTGAAGACTGGCTCCACTGCCACATCATTTACAAATCCCACACAGTGTCATTTGACAACAGCCTTGGCCTTCATACTGACCTACATGGATCTTTGGTTTTACTCACTGTGGCCTAGTTGTATTATACTGTTCTATGCAACATGAAATGGATACCCAGAGTCTTCATTTCCCTTTTTTCCAAACAGCTTGTGAGCGCAAGAATGCAGAGGCCGCAAGACTTCTGATACAGTACAATGCTGATACCAACCATCGTTGCAATCGAGGATGGACTGCTCTCCATGAGGCTGTCTCTCGAAATGACCTGGAGATTATTGATATCCTTGTGAAAGGAGGTGCCAAGATTGAGTCTGCAAACGCCTATGGGATCACTTCTTTATTTGTGGCAGCTGAGAGTGGGCAGTTGGAAGCTTTGAGATACCTTGCAAAATGTGGTGAGTACAGTTGTGCCATTACATGCCTTTGCCATTTAATTCTTAACATTTCCAAGTTCTCATTAATTTCCCCTGGCTCAGTTTCTCTGTTGCTGGAGACAAGGCCTAACCTGCAGAGATGCTGAAACTCTGTTGCTCCAGATGGCTGAATTGTGGAGGGTATTTCATGGTCTAGAAACATGCACTTCTTTAGCTTCATTCACCTACTTTGGGAAGTAATATGGTGCTCTCTAATTGCATTGCTTGACGACTTTCAAAACCCACAATGCTGCACACATGTAACCTAAAATCCACTCAGTAGTAAAAGACAACTGTAGGTGGTGATAGATGGCAGAAATTGAACACTAGCCAACCCTATCTGCTCATGAACATGTGCAGTGATATGCAAGGTTAGCTATCCCCCTCTAATGAATCCTGCTGAAAATAGAGGAATGTGTGTAGTTAATGGATTTACACTAAGGAGAAGCAGACTCACTCTCTCCATATGTACACGTTCGAATATATAAACAGAGTGAATTTGATTCTAGTTTACACTAAACCTACCATTTACTGCTCCACTTACGTAAAACATCTTCACAATGAGCACAACATGCTTTATTACTATTCTGAGACATATTTTATTTTCACTGTGGGCTAATATCATAGAATCATAGAATTGTCAAGGTTGGAAGGGACCCTAAAGACCATCTAGTTCAAACACCCCTGCCATGGGCAGGGACAACTCCCACCAGATCAGATTGCTCAGAGCCCCATCTAGCCTGGCCTTAAAAACTTCCAGGGAAGGGTCTTCCACCACCTCTCTGGGCAACCTGTTCCAGTGTCTTACCAACCTCATGGTGAAGAACTTCCTTCTAACATCCAACCTAATTCTACCTTCCTCAAGATTGTGTCCATTCTCCCTAGTCCTATCACTGCCTGACAACCTAAAAAGTCCTTCAGCAGATACTGGAAGGCCACAATAAGGTCTCCTCGGAGCCTTCTCTTCTCCAGACTGAATAATCCCAACTGTCTCAGCTGTCCTCATAGGAGAGGTGCTCCAGCCCTCTGATCATCCTCATGGCTCTGGAGACATTCCAGTATGTCCATATCTTTCTTGTACTGGGGGCTCCAGAACTAGATGTTGTACTCCAGGTGAGGTCTCACAAGAGAGGAGTAGAGGGGGAGAATCACCTCCCTCTATCTGCTGGTCACACTTCTCTTGATGCAGCCCAGGATATGGTTGGCTTTCTGGGCTGCAATTGCATGCTGGAAACTCATGTTGAGCTTCTCATCCACCAGCATCCCCAAATCCTTTTCCTCAGGGCTGCTCTCAAGCCAGTCACTGCCCAGTCTATATTGGTGCTTGGGATTGCCCCCACCCAGATGCAGGACCTTGTACTTGGTCTTGTTGAACTCCATGAGGTTGGCATGGGCCCACCTCTCCAGCCTGTCAAGGTTCCTCTGGATGGCATCCCTTCCCTCTAACATATCAGCCGCACCACACAGTTTGGTGTCGTCGGCAAACTTGCTGAGGATGCACACAATGCCACTGTCCATGTCACTGACAAAGGTGTTAAACAAGACCAGTCCCAGGACTGATCCTTGAGGGACTTCACTTGTCACTGGCCTCCACTTGGACAGGGACCCATTGACAGCCACTCTTTGGGTGCGGCCTTCAAGCCAGTTCTTTATCCACTGAGTGGTCCATCCATCAAACCCATATTTCACCGTCTTGGAGACTAGGATGTCGTGCAGGACATTGTCAATGGCTTTGCTCGGGCCCAGGTAAATGATGTCAGTTGCTGCTCCCTTGTCCACTGATGTTGTAACCTTTTCATAGAAGGCTACCGGGTTAGTCAAGCGTGATTTGCCCTTGGTGAAGCCGTGTTGATTGTATCCAATCACATGTTCATCATTCTTCTGCCTCAGCAGTGCCTCCAGGAGGATCTGTTCCATGATCTTGCCAGGCACAGAGGTGAGATATCTTCATTGTAGGTGAGAAATCTTCAATGTAGGTGAGAACTGAGTGCTGCACTTGTGAAACAAGAACTAAACAGTGATGAAGATAAGAAAAACTGCTGAAGCAGTTAGTATAGCCAAGAAACATATGAGAGCTGGGGAGCAAAAAATGTGTTCTGCTGTTCAACGAGTATTGCCAAGTCAGTTTTATGTGGCCAGTTAGCCCATCATACTGCCTAGAATTTTAGAAACTAAGCCAGAATGCGATTTGTGTTTCAATTTAGATAGATACTAGGATTTCCTTAAAGTTCTGTTCTGAGAAAAATACACCGGAGAAAATCCAATAAAACTGTCAAATTGTTTCAAGCCCTGAAAAGCTCTTCTGAGAATTGCAGGAATGATGTCACTGCACTGATATGATGAGCAATGTTCATCATAAAAAGGGTTTCTTTTTAATTGCTTTCTCATTAGGAACATAGTCCTGTGTAATGCTTCATCACTGCAATTCTCCTGATGTTTCTAGCTATGACGTTTTTGAAGGGCCAAGCACAGATGTTTCAATTTAGGGTGAGAGCAGAGGGAAATGTTCTCTTTGGCAGGGAGTTCTCATGATCAAATGGGGAACTGATTGTCTTCTTTACTGGAGTTTAGAAGCAAAACTCCAGTGAACTGTTTTTTCCATTTAGGATACACATAGCACAGCCTTCCTTGGGACACCATGGTATGGATATTACAGGTAAAACCTAGGCTTTTAGGCCTTAAATATCTAGCACTGAAAAGCTAGATTACAAATTGGTTTTGGCCAAAAAGTATTAGGTCTTCCTTTAATTCTTGCATGTTTCTTATTAAGGCAAAAATACTCAAGAAAAAATGCCCTAAATAATCTTGTAGCTGATTAATAATTTTTTTATTTTTTTTTTTAAACTTACAATTGGAGATCAACTTGAAGCCTCGTGAAGAGATATGGCCTGAGGTGCTAAGTTTTGAAATGAAGTATTAATTGACTAAGGCATGCCCAAATAAAAGCTAATTAGAACTGTTGCTCAGTACCACGTAGATGTCATGTTAGAGTCTTATTGTAGCCTGGATATGTGCTAAAATGAAAATACAGTCTAAATAGTATAAATTTTTGTAAGGCCTTTGATATGGTCCCTCATGACATCCTCATCTCAAAACTGCAGAGGTATGGGTTTGATGGGTGGACCGTTCGGTGGATAAGGAATTGGCTGGAGGGACGCAACCAGAGAGTTTTGGTTAATGGCTCTATGTCTGGGTGGAGAGCGGTGACTAGTGGTATCCCTCAGGGCTCGGTTTTGGGACCGGTGCTCTTTAATATTTTCATTAATGACCTGGACATGGGTATGGAGTGCATCCTCAGCAAATTTGCAGATGACACCAAGCTGATGGGTGTGGTTGACACGCCAGGAGGCCAAGATGCCATTCAGAGGGACCTGGACAGGCTTGAAAAGTGGGCCCAAGAAAAAAAAATGAAGTTTAACAAGTCTAAATGTAAGGTCCTGCATCTGGGCAGGAGAAATCCCAGATACCAGTATAGATTGGGTGAGGAACTCATTGATCATA